>JABFIG010000053.1:0-136743 GCA_017139545.1 Ambrosiella cleistominuta
GCCAACTGCAGCCTTCATCAATCAGTTCAAAGTCAGCATGTAGCAGCTTTCGAGAATGGGAGAGTGTAATGGCAAGTGTGTAAACCAGCAAATCTAAGAACCCACGCTGAATAAGCATTGCTCGTCGGAAAGCTCATCTCATCCCATCCTGTCCGTTAACATCCGTATTCACGACCAAGTCAAATCATTGTCATTATTTTTTTTTTCAAGTCTCCATCCCGAAGACTATAATTTGTCTTTTCTTTCTATCATTAGGAATTGTTCAAGATATTCAATTCAGTCTTGTACTGTTCTTATAGATTTTTTTCCTTGGACTTTTCCCCCTCCCCTCCCCTCCCCATCCCCCTCGTCAAATCCGATTCGTTTACCACAGGAACTGATTGGCTTGTCGTTGGCCTTGTGCATTTGAAACAGATATCGTCTTTTTTATTTTTTATTATTATTGTTTTTCTACATCGTCAAGCTTCTTGTCTATCAACTCGTCGGTATTTTCTGTCACTCAACGGCAACATTGAATTTCTTATTTTCAAGAGAAGATCCACATCATTGTCGATATCTTGATGGTCCTCTGCCTATGATAAACAACAAACCAAGTATTCATTCCATTGATCGACTGACTTAGACTGGGTTATTTCGAAAAAAAAAAAGAGCCGACAATCCCATAATTTTCCATTTCAAGAATCAACGACCAGCATATACCATTTTTACACTTTGAACAATCTCTCTTCTCTCTTCATCGCCAATTAAACACTAACCTCGAATACATTATCAATTCTTCAACGAAATACACAAAATAATGGCGGGTCGCATGGTGTTATACAAATTGGTGGTGTTGGGTGATGGTGGTGTGGGAAAGACAGCCTTGACGATCCAATTATGCTTGCAACACTTTGTCGAAACTGTGAGTACATATCAAAAATGAAGAACCCAGCGAAGAACACAACACAAAGAGTTTTTGGATGGGGAAGTTTAGAGTCATTAAGATGAGATGAAGTCGAGTGGGATTTGTGTCATGATGATAGTCTTCAGGAGAGTCATGCTTATCAGATGGAACAAAAGCGGCAACCGGAGAGGGAAAGAGAAAGAGTTTGTGTGATGGAGGTTCCTGCCTGTTTTGTCAAACATTATGGTTCTTTCCCTCTCTGGCTCTCTTTGACTCAAACGAACAAATCATGATGACAACAAAAGCTCCACTTTAAGTCACCAAGTTCCTTCCGCAATAAGGTTCCCCATCATCGTCACTTGGATAACTCATGAATCCCAATCTTCATCCCCCCAAAAATCAAAACGGGCAGACAAATAAACAAACATATTCTCTGTACACTACTAACATATCCTCCTTTTTTCTCTCCTCGACAGTATGACCCCACAATCGAAGACTCATACCGCAAACAAGTCGTTATTGACGGCCAACCCTGCATGCTCGAAGTCCTCGACACCGCCGGCCAAGAAGAATACACGGCGCTCCGTGACCAATGGATTCGTGACGGCGAAGGCTTCGTCCTCGTCTACTCCATCTCTTCGCGGTCCTCCTTCACGCGCATCCGCAAATTCCACCACCAGATCCAACGAGTCAAGGAATCCTGCTCGGCATCCCCGTCCTACCCGACGTCACCGGTCGCCGTGGCCGCTGGCTCGCAGAATCTTCCCGTGCCTGTCATGCTCGTTGGCAACAAGTCAGACCGTGTGACAGAGAGAGAGGTGTCGACGCAGGAGGGCCACGCGTTGGCGCGGGAGCTGGGCTGCGATTTTGTCGAGGCTAGTGCCAAGAATTGCGTTAATGTGGAGAAGGCTTTCTACGATGTTGTGCGGAAGCTGCGGGATCAGAGGCAGCAGGCAGCGAGACCGGCGACACAGGCAAATCAGCGGAATAATACGTCGCGGATGGGCACGGCGAGGTCAGAGGCCCCGGTGGCGATGCAGAGGGGAGGGAAGAAGCATCGGTGTGTGGTGTTATAAAGAGGATGCGGAGAGAAGATGAAGTGTAGAGAACTGAATGGAATCTTGAATAGGGAATGGAACTGGTTGTTTTCATTTGTTTTTTTAATATTTTTATCTTTGTTCTCAGAGAGGGGAATGTCGAAAAGGAGATTATGTGGTGTGTGTTTCTTGAGAAAGAGAGATATAGTGATTGAGACCAAGTGGAGATCCACCGTTTCTCTTTTACACAACCACATAAACACACATTCACAAGCATACTCACCCGAAAGTACACCAGCGTCCAGATTGATATCGATATAACATACATTCTGTACCCGACGTACGCTTCTATATCCCTCAGTACTACTACTACTACAACTATGATATATACCCTTTATTGTTTCTTCTGTGTGGCTAGCTTTTTTTTTGACCATCGTTGGTTTTCTTTTGTTTTTTTTTGTTCCTTTTGTTTTTGTTGTTGGTTTCCTTGATATTTATAAAGAGTGGTTTACACTGTTTTTATTTTGCTTTGTCTTTTAAATCTATCATCACAGTAAACATACCCCAATAGCAATAGGGAAGAAATCCCCAAAAAGTAAAACTCAGTTCCCATCTTGACCCAATATCATCAAGTACTTCCATCTACACATAACATCACCCCCCACCGCCTCATGTGCCATACATCTCATACAACCTACCCACGCCATCTATAATCCAACCCTACCAGCCCCCCTCTTTATCTGTCCATTTCTATATTTATTCGTGTAAATAAAGTTCTATTTATTTTTATCCATCCCCTACCACGACCTCCGCTCGCAACAAGGATTCCAGTACCTTCCTTCAATGCCATTTCTCTGTTGATTATGCCCTGACCTCGTTTTTTTCTTGGGTTTCTTGAGCTTTGACAACATGATGGAATGAAGGAGGAAGAAGATGGAAAGGGGAATTGATGGCTTAGTGAAGATTAGTTCAGTTGATGATGTAAATAGTTTCCGGAAGAAAATAATAGCAAAGCGATTATCACTAAAAAAAAAAAGGACAAGTGGACACACTGCATCGATCGGATACAGATGACTCGAAAACACCGTATTGTATACACAGGGACAAGTGTCGATAAGGCTTCTTTTTTTGGTTGACGAGGTCGGTCAGATAATTGCTGGCTTGGGCTATCTTATACATTACAGTGACTAGTGTGTTGGCTTTGGCTTCTCAGCAAAGAGTGGTACCACATAATATTCACATAATATTCGTTGCTTTCCATCGATACTTGGTCATTACCCAGACATAAAAATCAAACCGATACAAGTAAATATTTCCAGAAAAAGTAGCCAAAAAAGAAGATCAAAAATATTTCATGATGTAAATCATAAAAATCACATGTTTATGTTCATAAACACAAGAAGAAAAGTGGTAAGCCCAAAGAATGTTTGGGGGTATATCGGCTACTAAGCCCTTTGATCAATGATATCCAGATCATATCCAGAACAATAAGACAAAAAAAGAAATAATAAAAAGTAGCAGCCATTGATCACCAACCAAGAAAGATCTTGTCAGTAGCCTATCATAATTCAAAGTCATCATCACACACACAAAGGAAAAAGAAACCCCAAAATCCAGTCCCGGAACCTAGAGATATATACAAAAAAAAAAAAAGACAAATCCCATATAACGATTGACAACACACGCTAACACCAGAGGAAAATAAAATAAAAGAAACACAAAATACTCTTCATTCTTACTCCTTTGTAGCATGTGCATCACTAAACGGACTTGAATCCCTCTTTTTCTGCTCCTCCTCTGTAATCATTGGCACAACCTTGGGCAACACCGACTCCTCCTCCATCACAGCGCTCATTCTCCCTGCCTTACTGCTACCCCCGTTACTCTCCAACTCCGGATCGGCAAACGGCGAAACCTCAGGCTTCACATTCATAACTATAGTCCCGGAGCTAGTCCCTGAGGCGCTCTCTCCATCCTCATTTGTCGACGCCAAGCTGCCGCTCTTCTTGGCACTGATAACCCGAATCGCCGGCCCCTTGACCGAGATGGCCGTCGCCGCCGCCTGGTTGACGTAGGCACTACCGACGCTAAAGGTACTCTCAGCGCGACTCTTGGGCCGCTCTGTGAACCGGTCAATCGTGTCGAGGCCGGGCATCGGCGGCACGGCACCCCCGTTGCGCACCGAGACCATGTATGGCTTGGCACGCATGCCGGTCTGCGGTGCCGACACTATAACGGCATTTTTCCCATAGATGGTCGAGGCCACCGAGGCGCGCGTAGCGTAGGGCTGCGCATACGAGGTGCGGTCGGAGAATCCGGACATATCGGAGTAAGTCGAGGCGCGGAGGTCCCCGGGCATAAAGAAATGCTGATCAGAGCCGGTCTGGCCGTTGGCTTGAGTGACTTGAATGGGGATCGGAGGCACCGGAGGCACGAGGACGGTGGGCGAAGTGGGGCCGGCGCGGTTGGTGACGCCAGGGATGTAGGCGATCTGGATGATGTTGGAGGCACGCGTGAGCACGGTGGAGGCGATGGAGTGGACCGTGTGCATGGATGAGCGGTTGTTGCGCAAGGCGGTGTCGTCGGGAATCGTCTTTTCGGCGACGGGGTTGTAGGTGGAGACGCGTTCCTCGGCGCGCTTCTTCTTGATGAAGAAGAACCAGATGAGAAAGGCGGTCACGGAGAGCAAGATGACACCGCCAATGGTGGCGCCGGCGATGATGCCGGCGTTGGGGCCGTTTGAAGGGCTACCTGAGGCCGCGGCACCGGCGGCCCCAGTAGTAGATAAGGACGAGGAAGACGATGAGGAAGACGAAGATGACGTAGTGCTGGTCTGGCGGCACTTGGTTCCGGGGCATTCACGGCAGTTGGAAACGGAGACAACCTGGACGCATTCGTAGCCGGGGGTGTTGTAGCAAGAGTCATCGCACTTTAGGGTGACGCCGGATTCACAAACGGCGCAGCCGGAGGAGTCATTCCGGGGGTAAAGGTTGCGGGCGAAAAGAGCTGGGAGGGTAGGGACCAGTTTTAGTATCGTGTGTGTGTGTGTATCATTAGGTAAACGGTGGCGAATCTAGCTCTTACCTTGGCGGAAGACCTCATTGCTAGTGGTCTCAATGACGATGTTGTCGTCGTCGGACCACTCGAGTGCATCCATGGTTGAGAGATTTGGGATGATGTGCTCCTGTCCAGCGATTTATCTCTGGTTCCTTCCTTTCTTGACTTAGGGAAAAGGATCAGAAAATTGAAATATATAAATAAAAGTAAAAAATAAAATTATAGATTTGGAAATCGGTGTAAGCTGATATTTGAGTAATTGCTAGTGGTTGTAATAGGTAAGTAGTTGCTTTTTAATCGATTGTCGTCGTCATGAGGTTATTTCCGTTTTCTAAACTCTTGACTCGAAAGATATCTCATATATTTGGTTCCTTTTCTGTCGTTCGAAAAAAAGAAATCCGGGAAAACGAGTGACTTTATTTTTTTCTTTTGGTTTTTGTTAAGAAACCCTGGAGAAACCCGATGATAACGAAAAAGACGTAAAATAGAAAGCGAAAGATAGAATGAAAGAGAGAAAGGCAAAGGCAATGAAGACAGTGGCAGTGGTAGTGCAGTAAAAGAATGGAAAGCCAATATCGACCAAAAAAAAAACAAGAGTTCCAAACTATCAATCTCTTGACTATCGTACCAAGTCAAGAGTGTTGAACAAGGAATAAAGCAAAAAGGCTAAAGAATTGAAGGGAAAAAAAAAAGAGAAGGAAAAAAAAAACGGGGAAATTCGTCTAGACACAGACTCGCTTGCTTAACGTTCACGCAGAATGTTGCGTCACTTTACTATTACTGGGTATAACGAAATAAGAGTGACTGAGCAAGCAAATCTGTGTATGTGTGACGTTGGGTATGTGCTTGGGCGCTCACTAGTGTGGCCAGTCAAGTTTCCAAGCTCCTAATGCCAAGGCAAAGGACAAAGGACAACAAAAAGGGTGTACAAAAAAAAAATAAGATAAAAGCAACAGCCGTTCCGAACGTTTTTTCTATATGTGTCTGTCTGTCTACTGTCAGTAGTATTCAACAAGCCCAAACTTGAACTTGGAACTTGGACACAGCGTTATACAGTGGGGTTTTTCTTTTTTCTTGTTTTTTTTTCTATTCACGTTTTGAGGCAACTTGAAAACAAAACACACAAACGCAGCTAATTCGGCAGTGGGCTACGCGTACGGGCTTCTTCTTTTTTTCTCTTGGAGTTTATGATTTGAAGAGTTCGGGTTTTTTTGTCTTTGTGTTGTTAAGAAGGCGAAGAAGGAAAACAGAAAAAAAAATTAAAGTGAGAGCCAGTCTCACAAGAGGAATTCAAAAAGAGTCACAGAAATTTCAATACTATACAGAAAGACATAACAGAAAACATGCAACGCAGAACAGCAGAAAAAAGGGAAAAAGAAAAAGGGAATTAATAGCTTCTCTGGACTGAGAAAGGGAAATATCAGTATATCAAAAGACGATGGCGAATAATGGAAGCAAGATTGAAGACATGGATTGGATTTGCAGTGTGCAAAGGGTTTGTTCTACAGTCAGCCGGGGGGGAGGGGCTCATAGTTATCGGTAAGGGTGAATTCTTGTTTCTGATGATGGTCGGATTTTGGATCGTGCGTTCCACTTTGAGAAAATACGGCCGTCTCTTGATCAAATAGAACTCATGATCCAGAGCCCAAGAACTAGTGACAATCATCTTGATTCATTATCCCGATATTCCTCACCAGCTTCAATATCACACTATGTTTCTCAAAAGCGATAAATATCCATACATATATATATCCTCAAAAATACAGCGATATCCCTAAACACAAAGAACCACGTTGATCAAACACTCTCCATTCGTCACGGCCCATTCGTCTCCAACATAAACATCTCTCCCTTCTCTGCCCTTCCCTTGCCCCCGTCGATCTCTTCGTTTCATCCACCATCCACTATTTCACCATCACCAATTCCCATCACGAGTCTTGATTTCCCTTCCTCCTTGTTACATATGTTTTCTCCCCCCCGCCACCCTCTCGTCTCGCCTTGCACCACTGGCAGCTTATTTAAATTATACGGATATATTGATGATATATGCAATGCGATAGGCTAATGGGTGACGCCCAATCATGTATCTAGCCTTAAAACAATCAAGGTGATGGCCTATAAGTTCTTTTTATATATGTATCAATACTCAAAAAATAAAAAATAAAAAATAAAAAATAAAAAATAAAAGGCGGATTAAAATCTGGAATTTTCATAACTATTGAAACTTGTTCTAGAGAGCGGAGAAGATGATTCTTTGGATAATGGGCTAGAAGAATCCGTCCAGGGGGATGGAGGAGATTTGGGCATGACAGCCGCCGATCTCATCACAAAGATTCGTAAGCCTCACGTGATTGAGGTTTGTATATTGTTACAACTCTAACTTGGCAAAAACTGGAAGCTGCCGATGGAAGAGGAATATGGGAAAATTGACGGAAACTTTTTACAAGGAGAAAAAGATACAAACATATTGGGGCTCATTATGAGATAATGACGTGCTTCGGGTTATAAAGAATGCAAGAACATTTGGAAACTGGAATGGCTTTCTGCAGAGACACTGGACATTCGGCGCAAGTACATAAATTAATCCCATAGTAGTGGAGACGTTGAATGTCACCGAGATCTTGACAATACTTATCCCGAACTGACTCGCATCGAACTGACTCGCATGAAACCCACAAACCCCCATCCATCTCTATTTGTTCTATTCCTATCGTCAAGAGACATCCTTCTCGCTTGTCTTGTGGCGTTAGTGGGATCAAAGAGTCGAGTTGAGTCGTGATGATGCACAGACAGAACAAGACATGAGAGTCACCGGCTGTCAGTCACGTGGGCGGAACTCTGCAGACTAGAGTAAACATATCAGTAAATGCAAATTTTGTCGCCAGTAATGTATTATCACCAAGGCCATTCAGCAATCTTCAATGTTTAGAGGCTTGATCTATGTACCCTAACCCTATAGTTGGTCATCTCATAAAAAACGCAACCTTAAAAGTGGATGCCACACGACCTCATCCGTCTAGTCAAATTATGAATGACATACTCACTTTTCATTTATCTCAAGAGACCAGATGATTAGAATGTCAGCATCTGACCCCCATTCACACATCCATCAAAACTTAACTTAATGGATCACGCACGCACGAACGAACCAACCAACGAACTAACCATGGATCAACTAACTAACCCGCGTGAGTTAAAAAAATTTGCCCTATCTAGATTTTCTCGGGAGCAGTGTTTTCAGATGAAATGTCTCCGCGTGTGTGCCTTGCGTGCCTCTTGTTTACAAGTTCTTATTTCTTCTTTCTAGTGATGTGACTGATTGAATGATGGGATGGGAGATGGGATACGAGGTTGTAAATAAATAAAGACGCAAGTCAATATGCACATACGAGCCCTTGATTCAGGGGCAACCCGAAAGGAAAAAAAAAAAGACAAGTCATGTATCTATGTATAGTGAAGAAGAGCGAGGTTTTCTTTCCTGCAGGGACAATTGAATCAACATATTGATTTACATAGTGAATCACGACTCAGGATGGTGATGTCGTTACAGGACATCAAACTCCCGTTACTCACGTATATTTCGACCCAGATATGTAATTTACACGTGTACCTCTACATATATTGAAACCTCTCTCCACCTCACCAAACCCTGCTGTCATTGACCTCTTAGAAGCATAAACTCGTGTGTAGTAGTGCCGCCTTACTCTTGTTCCTCAAATACAAGTCCAGAACTCCGCCACTCCACCGCCTGAGAGGACCGGGAGGCCGGGTCCGATATACATACACACATATACGAATCACCAAGAGTCTGAGCTGAGCATTAATCCGTTTAATCAGACGGGTTGTTTGTCTGTTTTCAGAGCCCAGGTTAATGAGGTACTTTGGTTTGTGTGTATGCACATGTTGGATATGTATACGTGAGTTTTCAGGGTATTTTTTTTTTTCGAGGGAGTTAAATCAAGTTAGAGATGTATTGCGTGATGGTCCGACGGTGATGGGACAAGACAGATTTTAAAAGGTAGAGAAAAATATGTTGATTTAGTTTGTGCTTCTGTTGATGATGATGCCAGAGCAGTGAGTATGTCTTTCTTTCTCTTTACTGTACTTCACGATATCTTTCGTCTTTTTCTTCCTTTGTTGCTATCCACCTACCATTGGCCACTCACCCCCCTTTTTTTCATACTTTATGGCGGCTGTGTACACACGGTGTAGAGTGGAGACTTTTCTTGATCCTAGCAGTGATCTATTTTGGTAATGGCTTAGCGGGTAGAGGGGGGTGGAGAGGAGAGAGGCACATGTGGAAAGGATGAATATGTATTTACTTAGGAAATTTTTATTTTTATTTTTCTTAGGTCGAACAAGAGAGACCGACAATTGTATTATAATTGTATTATGGATGGATTGACAGCGAGAGAGAGAGAGAATATGTATGTTTTCGTGGCTGTTGAATATTGTCATGATGGAAAAGAATAAAAATAAAAATTCAGCTTAGATACACTCTTACAAAACTGGTATGTACAAGGTACTCTTGTATTCTATGTATCACCCCAAAAAAAGACACTAAAAAATCACGCCGTGTATTGCCGCTATAGCACGGATTCTATCCCTTCTCACACACAGCGTCACATAGCTTGGTTTTCGTGCCCAGTTGTCTAAAGCTAAATCTACAGCCCAGAGATATTTCATACATGTCGTTTAGTTGAGTATTTAGCTGCAACATAGTGGGGTTTCTGTTTCTGCTTCTATTCTCGACGCTTGCATTTTTTATTTTTATTTTTTTCATGTCAGGTTTCCCGAAAACAAGCAAGCAAAGTAAAGCACGCAAAGAAATCAAAAGTTAGTGCCTAGTTGGCCCATCTCCCCTGATCCTTTTCCTTTATCTCTTTATACTTGGCTCTTCTCTCCCTCCCTTCGTCCCCTCCCCTCTCTCTTCTTTCTTTCCTTTTTGACACTTGGACTTGACTTGACATTGTATTTTTTTTTCTTTTTTTGCACTGTTAAAACTCCAACTGGTATTTCTCTACGACAAAAAAAAGAGAAAATATACAAAACAAAACGAAGAGAGGGGGTTTAAAAAGATTGAGAAATTCTCAAGTGTCCTTCCTTTTTGTTTCCTTTACTATTTTTTTCTTCTTTGTCCAATTTTGAATTTCTATTCGTTTATACTGACATACTCAGATACATTGTCTCTTAGTCTCGCTCTCCGTCCTCCCAAAACGAAGCAGAAGAAAGTCAGAGCTCCTTCTGTCACGATACTACTTGACAAAGACGCACATACACACATAAAAATACATCAAAGGGACTGTCGTGGTCTTTATCTTTTTGGAGGGGCTCCTGTTTTTGACTGTTCTCTCGTCGGTTGCCCATACTTATATACTGTTTGGATTTTCATGAAGTGACGATTTAACGATTGGAAAGAAACGAACAACTTGAGGAAAAGGAAGAACGACATTCAGAAACAAAGATAAATGTCGTTTCTTTTTTTTTTTTTTTTTTTAGAGCGATAGACGACACAACCTCCACTTATTGACTATTATACATCTCTCCCTCTGCGGATATCGGGCTACTACATCGGTACATCTTATTTGATTTTGGATTGCCCTAAAATCACCACCTTCATTTTTTTTGCTATAAACATCACTTTCTTTGCTAAAAATGGCGTACCAAGGAAGAGGAAACAACGAATACGAAGGGGAACAAATGAGGGATCTGCCCCCAGTCGGCCGTGTAAGTATCTCGCAACTGCCGTATCTCACCTTTCCTTCCCATTTTAGCCTCACATCTCAACAACCTTAGATTACTCAAGCCTGGTAAAATTGATGACTAACACAAAATCTCTTCCCCACAGTACCACATCCCGCCTGTTGATGACACAGAAGAATCTGGCCGCTCTCTCCTCCGCGATAACCCAACCCCCACCAATGAATACCCGCCGCAAACCACCCATCTCGGCGGCGGCCTTAACGTGGCGCCTCCCGACCGCCCTATGTCGGCCTACTCGCTGACTGAGTCGTACGCCCCTGGTGCCACTCTCAGCCAGGGTCCTGGCACCTCATCGTCACCGGCCCCCGGATATGGCGCTGACCACTACGGTGGCGCCCAGGGATACTCGTCTGGCTACGACCAGTCTGGCGGTTATGGCGGCTACGGAGCCCGGCCGGTATCAACAGCCGATCCTGAGGACAACTGGGTTGCTCGGCAGCAGGTTAGTGGCGGGCTGAAACGGTACGCCACCCGTAAGGTTAAACTGGTAAAGGGTACGCTGTCGCTGCCGTATCCGGTACCATCGGCCATCAAGAATGCCATCCAGGCCAGGTACCGAACCGAGGAGACGGACAACGAAGAATTCATGACGATGCGGTACACGGCCGCCACTTGTGACCCCAATGACTTTACGCTCAAGAACGGTTATGATCTGCGCCCGCGCATGTACAACCGCCACACGGAATTGCTGATTGCCATTACTTACTACAACGAAGACAAGGTTCTGCTGGCTCGTACGCTGCATGGTGTGATGCAGAACATCCGCGACATTGTTAATCTCAAGAAGTCGACGTTCTGGAACAAGGGAGGCCCTGCGTGGCAAAAGATTGTCGTGTGCCTAGTGTTTGACGGTATCGAGAAGACGGATAAGAACGTACTTGACGTGCTGGCGACGATTGGTGTGTACCAGGACGGTGTGGTCAAGAAGGATGTTGACGGCAAGCCGACGGTGGCACACATTTTTGAATATACTACTCAGTTATCGGTAACGCCGACGCAGCAGCTGATTCGTCCAACGGACGACAGCCCGCAGACGCTGCCGCCGGTGCAGTTTATCTTCTGCTTGAAACAGAAGAACTCAAAGAAGATCAACTCTCATCGCTGGCTATTCAACGCCTTTGGCCGTATCCTGAACCCCGAGGTGTGCATCCTGCTAGATGCCGGTACGAAGCCCTCTCCCAAGTCGCTGTTGGCACTGTGGGAGGCCTTCTACAATGACAAGGATCTCGGCGGTGCTTGCGGTGAGATTCACGCCATGCTGGGCAAGGGCGGTCGCAAGCTCATCAATCCACTAGTCGCGGTGCAGAACTTTGAGTATAAGATCTCTAACATTCTTGACAAGCCTCTCGAGTCGTCATTTGGCTACGTGTCGGTGTTGCCTGGTGCCTTCTCGGCCTACCGTTTCCGTGCTATCATGGGCCGGCCGCTGGAGCAGTACTTCCACGGTGACCACACGCTGTCGGCGCAGCTGGGCAAGAAGGGTATTGATGGCATGAACATTTTCAAGAAGAACATGTTCTTGGCCGAGGATCGTATCCTGTGTTTTGAGCTGGTGGCCAAGGCTGGGCAAAAGTGGCATCTGAGCTACATCAAAGCGGCTAAGGGTGAGACGGATGTGCCTGAGGGTGCGCCCGAATTCATCTCGCAGCGTCGTCGTTGGCTCAACGGTTCTTTTGCTGCCTCGCTGTACTCGCTGATGCATTTTGGCCGTATGTACAAGTCGGGCCACAACTTTGTGCGCATGTTCTTCCTGCATGTGCAGCTGGTGTACAACGTGCTGACAGTCATCTTCTCGTGGTTTTCGCTGGCCTCGTACTACCTGACCACGACAGTCATCATGGATCTGGTCGGCACGCCCGTCCCGCAGACACAGACCACTAACCTCTTCCACGCCTGGCCCTTTGGCGACACGGCCACTCCCATCATCAACGCCCTGCTCAAGTACTTGTATCTTGCCTTTGTTATTCTGCAGTTCATACTGGCCCTGGGTAACCGGCCTAAGGGATCCAAGTACACGTACATCACCTCTTTCCTCGTTTTTGCTCTTATCCAGGCTTACACTATTGTTGACACCTTCTACCTCGTCGTCCGCGGTCTCAAGGACGTCGATCCGTCGACTGACCTCAAGGTCGAGAGCGGCCAAGACTTTGTGCGCACCTTCTTCACTGGTTCGTCGGCCGCCGGTGTCATTATTGTGTCGCTGGTGTGTATCTACGGTCTATACTATGTGGCATCCTTCTTATATCTCGACCCGTGGCACATGTTGCACTCGTTCCCGGCCTACATCCTGCTGACATCGACGTACATCAACATTCTCATGGTCTATGCTTTTAACAACTGGCACGATGTCTCATGGGGTACCAAGGGTTCTGACAAGGCTGAGGCTCTGCCTTCGGCCAACGTGCAAAAGGGCGAGAAGAATGAGGTAGTGGTTGAGGAAATCGACAAGCCGCAAGAGGACATTGACAAGCTGTTTGAACAGACGGTCAAGCGCGCTCTCGAGCCGTACAAGGAGCCCGATGAGTTTGAGAAGAAGGATGTCGAAGATTCGTACAAGTCTTTCCGTACCGGCCTGGTTGTGTCGTGGCTGTTCTCTAACACGTTCTTGATTGTTGTGATTACGTCGGATAACTTCAACTCGTTTGGCATTGGGCAGTCGGCCAGTCAGCGGACGGCCAACTACTTCAAGTTCTTGCTGTATGCGACGGCTGTATTGTCACTGGTTAGGTTCATGGGTTTCTTGTGGTTCTTGGGTAAGACGGGCCTCATGTTTTGCATGTCGAAGCGGTGAAAGATGGCAGATGAAAGAAAGGGTTTGGGTTGAACGAGAATTACTAGGGAGATATCGCAGGAAGAAGAAGCAGACGAAGAAGTTCAAGTTAGAGGATCTGAAATGAGTCTAGTTGTTTTTTTTTTTTTTTTTCATTTTTATCTTAGAGAGTAGGGTCTTTTCTGATTTTTTTTACCTTTTTATTTTTTATTTTTATTTAATATACTCTCCTTGTTAGACCAACGTAAACAGGAAAAAAAAAAAGAAAAGAAAAGACTCCGATACGGGGAGTCGAACCCCGGCCGCTCGGTGAAAACGAGGAATCCTAACCGCTAGACCATATCGGACAATAGCCTTTCCGATCACAAGCGTGATTTGTTATAATTAAAAACCCAACCACACCAAACCCTGCCTTTATGCCACTATCCACCGCCCAGTCATGACGACAATGAATGTATGTATGTCCATGGGATTCTTTCGTCATTGCTTCAGTACTGGGGGACGGTCTTGGAATTTTGGTGTTTCACCATTACCAATTTACTAAATAAAGCATCACGAGCCTTTTTCCTTGTCCATCTTCTTTTCTTTCACAATAATCACAATCTATCGATTGATACCGAGTTCGCAACAACGAAACGCAACAATTCCGCGAACCACATACCCCCTCATACACCCTTTCTCTCTCTGCGACAACGCAACAACACCACACACGCACACAAACACAATGCTCAAACTCCTCCAACTCAAAAAACAACAAGAAGAAGAAAAAGCCGCTAAGGCAATCAACGATGAAAAAAACAACGTCGTCTCCGCCGCCCATAAGCGCGTCCAAAAAGGTTTGTCCCCTCTCTATCCTCTTCCTCCCTTGACACCACCCTCACTAACATTCTCCTCCCCCCATCTCCAGACCTCGCCGACTTTCCGCTCCCCCCCACAATGACCCTCGACTTTCCCAACCCATCCTCCCTCCTCAACTTCACCCTAACCCTCCGCCCCGACTTCGGCTTCTACACCTCTGGCACCTACACCTTCACCTTCACCCTCCACCAATCCTACCCGCACGCGCCGCCCAAAGTCCTTTGCAACCAAGTCCTTTTCCACCCCAACATTGACCCTCAGGGCAACATCTGCCTCAATATTCTCCGCGAGGACTGGAAGCCTGTGCTGGGGCTCAACGCCGTATTTGTTGGCCTGCTCATGTTGTTTGAGGCGCCGAATGCCGATGATCCGTTGAACAAGGAGGCTGCTGAACTGATGAGGAGAGATCCGTCGGGGTTCAAAAGGGTGGTGGGCTTGACGATGGCCGGAGGAAAGTATGATGGGGTGAGGTATACTCGGGTGATCTGAGAGAAAATGTGGGGCCGAACACCGGAAACACCGGACCTAGTAAGAGCCATGTCCTGGAACATATAGGAGACAATCATCTTTCCCTCGTCTCTTTTTTACATTTTTTTTGTTTTCCTTGTGTCTCAAGACTGAGTGATTGATTGGGAAGTCAGGCTTGGTTAGTAGTGTGCATTTATTCTAATACATTTTTGCTCTCAACAAATACCAAGAAAACCAAGAAACCTAGGCCCTATAACACCGTGCTCTTCCCAAAGATACTACCAAGGAATAGAACTTCCAAAAGGAAGAACAAATAAATAATCTACAATAGAAAAGAAAAAGAAGATAATGGATCATTTTACCTCCTCACCTTGCTAACCCCCCCAACTACTGGTCCCCTTGGCCCACTACCATTACCAGTAGTATTTCCTGAGACCCGACTCCGCTCAACCCCACTGCCATTCGCACTCCCTACACTTGACACGCTGCCCTCCCGTCTCTCCCTCGCCGTGCCCGCTCTAACACTCCTAACTCCACTTACCGTCCTTGCCGCCGAAACCCCAGCCATGCCGCCGCTCCGTGCCCTCCCTCTCCGCTCGCGAATCTTGGCTAAGGCCTCCTCCCGACTCATTGTCGGAGTCATCGCCGGATTCCCCCGGTCAAACGAGCACTCTGAGTTTCCCGACATGCTTCGACCCGACATCTCCCACCTCGCCTTTTCCGAAAACCCCGAACTCTCATCACCGCGCAATGGCACTTTTGTCGTCGTCGTCACCGTGGCTATCGGCGCATGCACAAACGAATCCTCCTCAAAGCTCGTCATTATGACCGCCGACGCCGATCGCCCCACTTCTGGCTCTGGGTAGGTCGTGTTTGCTGATGCCGCGCTGTCGGGTATTGTTGGAATGGAAAACGAAGCCTCTGTTGGCGTTATCACGCTCGACGTTCTTTTCGGTGCATCAAACAATGACATCAGTGATACCCGCTCATCCGAATTCTCCGGGTCCGGGTACGTCTCTCGCCGGTCAAACTCGAGATTATCTACATCCATGTCTCCGCGCCGGCTACGGAATCCTTCTCGACGACTTCTTTTTGCTGGCGGCGGTGGCGGGGCATCGCTAATGAGGTCTAATCTTTTTATCGTGGCGGGCTGATGATAGTCCGACGACTCTAAGTATTTTAGCCCGGGACTGGCCTCATCTAGATCATGACTTCGCACAACTTCCTGAAAGTCCGCATCATTCTCCATCTGAGGGCTCGATGCCTTGGTCGACTCGCTCAAGACTGCTGATGACGGAACCGGCAACTCGGGCGATTCGGGACTTTGAGCCTCCGCTTCCACTGAAATTTCCCGGACCTCTCGCTCCGCCTGCTCCCGCTCGCGCCGCAGCCTCTCTATCTCAACAGCCTGATTCTTGTCCTCTTCTTCCTCGCGCAGCCGCTCAGCCTCCTCCTGCTTCCGCTTCTCTTCGGCCCGCAGCTCCTTGATGCACGGGCAGCATCTCAGCTGACACTCCATACGCATAAAGTCCAAGACCTCCTGCGCCCGATCGGCCCGCTGGCGTTCCCATACAACTTGACGCGTCAACTCCTCAATCTCCATCTCAGAGGCCTCGGACGAAACAATGTCCATGGTCGAGATGGAAAGTCGGCCGTTGGTGTGTGTGCGCTTGACCCTATCCGTGGCCTTATTCATGGGCTTCTCTCTCATCACTCCCATCGCCTTGTCCGTCGGTGTCACTGGCACGGGCCGCTCGGCAGCACGTCTTTTCCTCGGGGTGGTAAACTCGTTGTCATCAGGCTCGGATGGCGGCAAGGCCACAGCTCCTTCGGCAGCGAGTCTGGCAACTTCCTCCTTTTTAGCGAGGCCCCGGAACGAGTCACGCTCGGCCTCGACAACCTTGATGCGCTCGAGGGCGCGCTCGAGCTCCTCCTGGACGCCGACAATCTCGTAGCGGGCAGTGAAGGCTTCCTGTTCGCGGGCCTTGCTGCGTTCTTTTTCGCGGGCGAGGGCCTCGTTAGAGAGCTTGAGGCTGTCGCGGGCGCTCTTGAGTTCTTCCTGAAGCTTGACTGTAGCCGACGATACCTTCCAGGCGTCCTTTCGGTGGCGGCGGAGTTCCTTTTCCCACAGCTCCTGGGTGTGAGCAAAGGTTTCCTTCGTTCTGGAATGTTTGTCCTGTTGAGAAGAAAAACAAAGAGAATTTTAGGGTTAGCGTATCATCTCCAATCGGGGAGTTCCTCTGCAAAAAAAGACTACTCACCATCGAAGCTTCAAACCGTTCCTCCAGCTTTCGTTCCCGGTCCATGCCCTCCTCTACCCTCTGCTTCAACGTCCGGACCTCCTCCCTCAATCTCTTGAGATCTCCCTCCACCTCTTCGCGGGCCACTTCGGCACGCACCTGCGCCATCTTGGCTTTGGCCTCTCGTCTCTTGCGGATCTCTGCCTCCCGATCCCGCTCTCGGTCCCGCTCCTCTTTTTCATACCGGCGCTCGATGCTCGCTTGCGCCTTCTCACTGAGCTGGTTGAATTGTGAAATCTTAGAGGACACAGCGCCGTCGTGGAAAGAGCTGCAGGGGGTCGGATTGTCGCGGTTGACGCGTTCTGGGGAGGCCGTATGAAAGCCGATGGTTGAGGGAGTTGTGGTGGGGAGAGTCTGGGGAGTGGTTGTTGAAGAGGGGGCCCGTGGAGGGCGTGATGGGGAGATACAATCCATGTGTGTGTATGTGTCTGTCTCTTAGGGGCTGATAGTTGTAAGGGTAGCTTCTTGCTGATTATAATAATGAGGCTGTATGTATATCGTGATCTTGTTTTTTAAGAGACTTCCTGCTTGTCTCTTCTTGTTGTCATCGTCGTGATTGTTGTTGTCGTAGTGGTTGTCGTCTTAAGATGTCCGCCACGTAAATAAGAGAAAAGCAAGTATATGATGGAAGCAAGAAGCGGGGTATCAAGTAAACAAGTAGTAACAAAGAGTAATAGAGATTAGGAAAAGAAAAGAAAACAATTAAAGAGTCAATAAGATAAACAATTGGCAATTGGCAATGGTCGTTTTCTCTCGTGTGGTGGTGGTAGTGGTGATGATGGAATCGACGTGATTCAAATCAAGCAAATGGGCGTGTCAAGAGAATAGTCGTCGTGGATCGTCACAGAAAGAAAAAATGAGTAATTACTGTTTCTAAAGGGAATCCGTTAAATAAAAAACAAAAAGCCTGTGGTGGGTGTCCTGTATGGGATGTTTGTTTATCTGTTCCTATAGTCTGTGTGTCTATATATCTCGACGTCCAATCTTGATTATCTGTACAGAAAATACTTGATTCTTTGTTATTTTTCTTCGTCGTAAAGATCTTGGCAAACGGGCAATCAACGTCATTTGGTAAGAACCTTTTTTTGCTGCTGTTCCACTCTGCAACCTGCGTGCGCATGCAAATGCTTGTTTACCCACGAAAATGCGGCGCCACACCGCGTCTTCCCCCTGTTAGCCAAAAAGGGAAAATTCAATATTGACATTTCGTGGCGTCGGCCCCACATCTTCTGTTGTCACGGGGATGAAGTCAATAAGAACTTCTATTGGTGCATCTATACTGTGCCGCACTGTGAGGACACTGTCCCTGGCTCTGGATCTCAGGGCCACTTTTAGATATCAAGTAGTTCTGTTAGAGCTATGTAGATATATAGATGATAATTCATAGTTCGTCTACAAGGTGATTATTTGTGGCTTTGCTAATTTGTCTCTGGTCAATTAAAGGCCTGTCTGTTTTTTTTTCCAGCCGCTGCAGATATCCTTTTACTTGAGATGAAAGACCAAGATTGGACACATGTATCTGTCCCTCACGTGATCTGTCAAACTTGACAACCAAACAGCCCATCTGAATCTCGTGTTGGTGCAGAGCCAAGCAGAGCAAAGCCAAACACCGAAAAAAAGCATCATTTCATTTTCTGCTCTTTATTCCTACTGGTGCACGCGGACTTTCCATTGATGTTGGAGCCATTTGTCAGCAAAAGAACAAAAAGGTGGACCTCTTCCATCTTGTTACATCATATACATAACTTCAAAGCGCGGTTACAATCGAGATAAAAATAAAGACGCACAAAAGACAAAAGCATTATTTACAAGAAAATTACTTACACAAACAAACAATGTTAGAACTACGCCAACGAAAAACAATCGACAATCCGGAACCGGTCACGGAGAAATCCGGTAGCAAAAAATCAACCCGGGATCTGATTCATGATGAAGATCGGACCACAACGACGTCCATTGTGTTTGATACACTGAGAGTGCTCTTCTTTCTGGTTGTCTTCTCGTGCGGGCTTAGCTACGTTTCGTCTGGCGGCAAGTCTATGTTCTGGAGCAGCGAGGCTCGCCCCAAGTATCTCAAGAGCCACTTTTGGAAGGCCAAGTTTGTGAGTATCACCACCTGGTTTTTAGAGGGAATCTTTTGTAGTCGTCATCATGATGCACACCGATAGGCGATATGAAAACAGAAAGAAAAAAAATGCTAATTTTGATTCCTCCCCAAGTCCTCTCCCGTCATCCTCACCGATTCCCAACTCGCCGCCTACAACGGCGCCAGTCCCGCCCTCCCCATCTACCTCGCCATTAACGGCACCATCTACGACGTCTCCGCCAACTCCCGCATCTACGGCCTCTCTGGATCCTATAATCTTTTCACTGGCCGCGATGCCTCTCGCGCCTTTGTCACCGGCTGCTTCGCCACCGACCTTACCCCGGACCTCCGCGGCGTCGAGCAAATGTTTCTCCCCGAAGACGACCCGGCCGTTGACGCACTGTACAGTCCCGCGGAACTGCAACGGGTCAAGGAGGAGGAACGGAAGCAGGCGCGTGAGGCTGTCAACAAGGCGTTGGGCCACTGGATGAGCTTCTTTGCCAAGAGTGACAAGTATCTCAAGGTGGGGTATGTCAAGAGGGAGCCCGGTTGGTTGGAGAAGTTGGAGACGCCCGAATTGTGTGAGCAGGCGTTGCAGAATCGGCCGAAGAGAAAAGCTCCGGGTGGGAAGTGAAGAGGGTGGATGGATGTCATTTGATATTTATTACAGAAAACGTGGAGACAGGGCAGTATATAAATATATAAATAGATTAGCTCAACTGGATAGTACGTCACGTGCTTTTTGACACTAAACCACAAACCCCCAAGAACCTCAGCCTCGCCTCATGCATGATGCAAATGTCGTAATATCAGAAGGCTGCCAGGTGCAGTAATGTTCCTGATTTTGACATTTCAGATTTCATGCTATTGCGTAAACAGTGACGCGGCTAGAGCCAAAATTTATGATTTTAGAGTTGACAGTCGTAGAAGAGAAAACAAGGTGAGAAAAAAAGAAGAGAACTATACAGAGAAGTATATATAAGAATAATTACGGAATCTTTTATTTCACATATTGAACACACACTAAATATATATGTACATATAAAAAAAGTATTTCCTCTGCAATGCTGCGGGCCCCTCGGATCAAATCCCCAGTCGGTCACTTTATTGTCCTACAAAACAAGATCCGTCCAAGGAAAAGAGTGTAGAGCGGGTTTGTTGTTGGTCCATCGCACCGAGATTGCGGAGTCAATATATGTAGTGCCAAACATTTAAGCAGGCTGTAAATTTTTGGGAGAAATTTCATGTTTGATTTGGTCCATCACCAAAGATCAAATATATTTACTTTAAAGCACAGGAAATCTGCATGAAGTCATGACTGTCTATATTTGTTGGCCATTTCCCTTTCTCATCATACCAGATATTTATATTTTATAGATATTTATCTGACTGAATTCTGCTTTAAAAGTAGAGCCTTGAAATCATTTCATTTAATGAATCTAAGGTCAACTATATATATATATATATATATATTAATCTAGTCAATTGTGAATCCGAACGTGCTTTGTTTTTATTTTAACATCAAGTGGTGGTATATTTATAACTTTATTAAAAAAATACTTTTTAATCAGAGGACCTATTTATAATTCCAGAGTATATGTCTATAATGATATCAGAAAAATATGAAATAAATCCAGTAAATACAGAAATAGCTAAATTACAGATTTATAATGATTTATATTTATTAAGATGTGCTATTGTGGTATGAATAATATTTTCTTCTAGAAGTCTGATGTAGGGAGTTCTTGAAATTTATCCCAAGCTTGTTGTGGCTCACTTAAATAGTCACGACTGTACGTGTCTATAAGTCTGAAAAAAAACATTTAAACATAAACACTATGACAAACCGACTGCTGCCATCTCTACAAATGTCTGTGCCCTCTCCGCCCCACCGGATCATTCATGTCCAAATCCACGCACACACACCCACAAACCACGCAACGTCACGTCAATGCCGCAATCGCCTCGTTCCACTATTACTCCATTACACAATTCCCAATCCCAATCCCACCTGTTTTTCCTTTTTTATTCTTCTCCATTCCTTGGAATAATACAAAAACACTTCCCGTCATCCACTTGTCCCCTTTATATTCAAACAATGGGATTTCACTTTAGGTTTAGCCCCGCCCAAACATGCCCTATGAATTCATGAATTCTTGCAGATTGATTAGTCAACACCCTGTTAACTAACCAACTGACCGGGAAGGAACCGTTATTTATTGCCCTCGGGGGTTTCCACGTTGGGATCAGATTGTACATAATCACTGCCACGTGAACCCAACCACTTGCGCACGTATCTATTTATTCAATACCAACAATCTCGTCACATGTCACATTGAAGAGTAATACAAAGTGATGAAATATTTACCCTCATTGTTAAAATCAGCTTCTTAAGCTTAACAAAATCATCACACACTAGCAGGCGCTAGTTTCTAAATATAACAGACAACAATAACACCCCGGGAGCACTTGAAAAGGTAAAGAAACACTGCTGACACATCACACATGAAAATAACCAACAATAATAACAATAAAAAAAGTCTCTCCCACACAAAAACAACAAGCTCCCACCCTTCATCATCTCACCTCACTAACCCGGCCCAACATACACAAAAACCTGCTTCTCCACCTCCTTCACCCCCCTCGCCCCCGACCAGGCACCGCCGCCGCCATCAACCTCCCCCTGCTCCTGCACCCGCGAGTACTCTGTAGCCGTGTACCGCATAACGGGCTCGGAGTCCCCATTGGAATTGCCATAGTCGCCTTTCCAGGCAACTTCTCGGTTGTATTCTCTGTCTAAGCAGTCGGCAGCCTTGGAGGCTGGGGTTCGAAAAGTTAGCAGTCATGTTGTGGGGTGGCAGGGCTGGACACTTACGGATTGAAGTGTGGATGATGTTGATGGGCTTGTTAGATTTGCAAAGGCCGTTTATGGCCCTCTTCAGGAGATTGGAAGTGTGGGGTTCCTTTTTGGTGGTGGGGGTGACTTTGACGGTTTGGGAAAACATCCTGACAACGTGATAGGCGAAATGTGGCCTCGAATGCGGTTTTTGCAAGTGATTGCTAGATAAAGTGAAATGTAAAAAAGACTTGATCTTGATATCGCAAGAGTGTTGATGTGTTCGAGCCCATGCTTCTGGGACATCCAAGGCCACTGACGTCTAAAGACATTTATATAACAATGTCCCAAGTACCGCCGCCATCAAAATTCATGTCAATCATGATGCTGCAACATACCGACCACAAACACAGATGTTATAAATATCATTTGCGCCTCAGCCTTCACACCAGCCATAACACTCACTCTGTCAGAAACACTCTGACATAATGCCCAATGCCGGACCAGGCCAGTCGTCTTCACCTACAGGCAAGCCAGCCTTGTGTCCAAGGGTCAAAGTATTGCTTCGATTTGTGGAAATGTCAGATCTACAAATTGCCTCCAGCAAATTTCCAATCTCAGGAAAATGCCCGTCGAGACTTTCAATCGGCTCTGCCAATTTAATTAGCGTAAACTTCTTGCAAAACTGCTGCCTTTGACACCCCGTCCCATCTTTTGCCTCCAGCGACAAAGCCCGCACTGGAAACACCAAAATCATATCCTCCGGCTCCACCCTCGCAACCAGCCCCGGACTCCCTAGCATCACAAAACTATACTCCAGATTCTGCTCCATCGCCCTGTTAATCGCCTTTCCGGCCACCGTAATCCTCTGCTTGATATCCTGCATCTCAAAACATATCCAACCAACTCTTCAACTCGTCCACGGACCGTCACTACCGCGCTGCATCCCGCATAATCGGCCACTCGCATTGCACAAACTGCTCATGGTATGTGCTGCAGAGCATCTTGCGGTGTAAGGTGATCGCCTGGCTGACGTGCTTATTATGGGCTATGGCGGCCTCACCGAGGCAGGAGTTATAGCTGGTAAACACGGATACCATGTCGATGAGTTGATTAGCTAGTTGGAAATGCATTTGTTTTTCCTTGGATTTGGCGGACGGTGAGTTAAGGTAGCCTTAATAGTATTGGTGGCCAAAATTGCCCATGAATCGATTGGTTGTACACACGTTAGAGAGAGCTGTTTTTCTTTTTTTCTTTCTGTCAAGCTGATGACCATGTAAAGTACCCTGTGTGTATCCGTAAGCTTCCAGCCCGCGGCCTAATTCGTCCAACACGCCATCCAGCCTTGTCAACGGGCTATGCTTCTTACCCAGCAGACATCTCATCAGATACCCTATTAGCATCATCTGAAGCATGTGAGGCTCAGTATTAGTAAAGTCAAACCCGGCGTGGGTATCTGGACCAGCCTACAGATATTGCAAAAGGCCATTTCGTAGGCTCTAATCATAATCTCAGTGCCGTATCGCTGCAATCTCCTGCTTACTCTGGCCTATATGCCCCATCAGCATAGTATTGGCTAAGACGCTAATCCCCGACTTGAACTTTCTATACGCCTAAATATCATTGCCGCAAGTTAAGACTATCGAAACTATCGGCTCACGCAGGGCATCCACCCGCAATTATTGCTTACCTCAGCTATTTGATCTGGATACACAAAGTTAGTTATGTTCCTCAAGATGTTTAACCGAGTAGCAAGGCCATGCCTCTGCTGCTTAACCGTTTCGACGTACCGCTTAACATTCAGCAGCACTTCAAAGTATTCATTGTCCACTCGCAAAACTTTCAGGCTTGAGGGAACTTGCTTGTCCCTGTCGTATTGTGGCCTCTCTGAGCCGAGCACCGTGATGACTGTTTGCTGCGAGGAATCCCATCGTGGGGATGGCTTGGCCTGCTTGCATTGAAAGAACCGAAACAAACTGTTTCTGAGCAAAACGAGTATTTTGAATCGGAGCATGATGCAGCCTGGCCCGGAATCTGTCATCCTGTGCCACCAAGAATGAATGGCAAGTTGAAATCGAGAATTGGCCGGCTGTAGTTTTTTAGGACCCAATCAACCACTGTCTCGTTTTTTAACTTGATCATATGTGGTGGTCCAAACCGTGTTTGTTTTTGCCTGAGGCCTGAGGATGCCGGGAGGGAACACACACACAAAGACATAGCAAAAAATCCCTTATGCAAGATCAACCAACGATACTAGAGGTACTTTTCAGTAAAGCTGCAACACTTGGTCTTCGGTAAAAAGAGGCCTATACAGCCTACGCACGCTTATTACTTTGCCACATCATCATATGTGCGTCCGCCGGCAGTAGTGTGGTGACGTGGCTCGTCCGACAATGGCGACTATAGGATTTCGTTTACCTGCGCGAATCCCAAGTCAAGAATACATCTGTAAAAATCTCCAATCAATGTCTGCTGTTATTGGCGTCAGTCTCATCTGTATTTGCTGCCCGATGTATTTTCTCTCAGTCGCATGAAACAACAAGCCGTGGTCCTTACATCATCGGCCATTGTACATACATAGCACATTGATAAAAATGACTTGTCGCCTGTCATACACCCAATGGCAAGGCCTTTTCACTACAGCCCATAGCCATGGCATCTCAGGTCTCATCAATTTGCCATTGGGCCGCCTCCGCAGGCTGAAATGAAAAGGTACCGGTGTCCTCCCAGGAGTTCACATCGAGCTGTCTGCATAGTTCGCCATTGATTCTATCGTACCGCTGCCCGCTTCATTAGTGATCGTCTCTAATCACTCGCCCATATCGCATCATGTCAGCCTTCGTGTCCACGGCTGCACAGAGGGGACTGGCACGGCCTCCAATATACGTGGGCATTGACTTCGGTACCACATACTCGGGGATCGGCTATGTTCTGGACAGGCAAAGCAACCCTCGGATCATCGAAAGATGGCCAGGGCTACCGGAAGCGGACGGTCCAAGACCCAAAGTCCCTACACGCCTGTATTTTCCAACTACAGAGTCAAAAGACGTGAGATTCGGCTATCAAATCAGCGATAATGCACCGGAGTTTCAGGTTGCAGAGTTTTTCAAGCTGTAAGCGTTCGCATTCTGCTATGCAATATCCACGAGTAGCATCCATTACTGACTCCTATCGCAGGGGCTTTCTCCTCGACACCATCTATGCGGCCGATAGACACTTCGAAAAGGGATTTATCGGTCGCTCACATTTTCACCTTACAGAGCTATATTTGGCTAAACTCTGGGAACAGTTGGATGATTTGCTCTGGCGGGACGGTAAACGACTCGATAAATACAATGTTTATGCCACGATCGGCATTCCAGCTACATGGGCCAACACCCACGCCGGCAACGAGCTCCGTGTCGCATGCAAGCATGCTTTTCGTCTGGCCACCTCAGCCGAGATTGAAATCAGTCACATCACCTACGCATTCGAAGTTCTGTGTGCATATGAGCGGCTTCGTATGATCCCTGAATACTGTCCACCCCGGGATGCCCAGCAGATGCTTGTCGTTGACCTCGGAGGAGGCACCATCGAATCAGCGCCTTGGAATACCCAATCGCTGCGAGATGGTTCCGAGATTTGTGAGCTTCGTGGACGGAAAGATCTGATGAGCAAGAGGCTGGGGGCAATAGATCTTGAAAAGGGGATCCAAGAAGTAACGTTTGTGCAGGTCGGGCTGGTCAATACCCGACAAAGAAGGCTTCTTTACCATTCGTTCTTCTATGATGTGAGTATATGCCCGTGAATATCGACATCATGCGATCTGATTCTGATCACCACCCGCAGGTCATGATAAACTATTTACCATTAAACTTGGTGGATCCTGCTCATGTGTCAACTGTGCACACATCTCCTCCAGATTTTCCCTTTGGATTTAGCGACAAAGACTTGTCTGACCGACAAGGTCAAAGCCAAAACCTGATTGTATCTGGCACTACTTTCGAGCCCATATTTCATGATATTTGTGAAAAGATTATAAACAACATGGTATATTGTGTTGATGATATTACCGCGTGTCGGGCTATTTACGTTGTGGGGGGCTTCAGTAAGATTCCCTATATTCGCTGGTATCTTGAAAAGAATCTGCCTTTCCACCCCCGTTTGTGCCAAAGCATAGAGATAAATTTTACTGATCCCATGGCCAATGCCTGGACAGTGACGTTGGAAGGCATAATATTGATGAGTTCACGCATCGCATATGATACAGACTATCCAGCCCGGTCGGTTGGTCCAACTTTAGGGAAAAGCTATGGAATGGCTTACCGAGGGACAACCCTGAGTCATCCAGAGCTAGGCGACTTGGCTTTTGAAAGTGGTCATACGAAGTTGACATGGCTGTATCAAGCTGGAGATCCCATGAATCTCTGCGTAACCAAGACAGTCACTCTCGAAGTACCAAAGCATTTCATGAAAAAAGCGCCGGGTGAAATAGAAGTGCCGATAGTTGTTCCAACCATGCCCACGGTCGGCTTTCCTACAGAGTATGATCTGGGCTTGGTTGATCAAATTTGCAACTTTAGGTTCAGGTTCTATGGGGAACATCATACGCGGTTTGAGAAAGTCACTCGGAAAAATGGTACCTATTGGCAGGTTACGTATAAGGTCCAGTTCCAGGGAATCCAAGGCTACCTGCATTGTCGACTGATACAAAAACATCACAAAACGGGACAAGGTAGGTGAATGGATAGCACCTCTTCAGGGCATCTTTTGCTAGGCCCAGCTAACCACTAACACATCATCGCATCAGTATACCGTTCTGAGTGGCAACAGATTGGGAGATGAAATTCGGCTGGATAGCATCAGAATCTCGGGACAAGGCAACGCAGTCAAGGTTGATGATACCGGGCGTCTAAGGCCCTACGTTGCGAAGGTTATGATCCTGCTTCGCACTTCAATGATTTCTGAGAAGCTCGTTTATTAATCTGGTCAAAGGGTTTGAGTAATTACGGTAAAGATGGAAAAGTATAGTAAATAAATAGCATAGATCAAAAAACATAATTCTAAGTAATAGTTAATAGTGGTGAAGATATGACTGTGGCCAAACAAAATACCATGGCAATTCTTCAACAATTCTTCATGGGTGGCAGCCATGACGAACGGGGCAATTACCTAGACATATTCAATGGACATCGCACTTCATGTTACTTTATCTAGGATGATAACCCTAAACAAGACCTCTGATAGCTAAGATTAGGGGAAAAAATCATAACATATCATTAAATTCTTGTGAATACAGATATCTATTTCATAATTGAAGTACAATGTTGAAACGTCAGAAAATTATTGTGGATGTAATGTATCAAAAAAATCTGATGAGGCCGGTCTAATTAGTAAACCGCTTTAGATAGTGCTGTAGCCTTGGTCGTCTTTAACTGGAGATCCCCCAACCACGACTCGCTTATGATCAAATAAACGCTTCTTCAACTTCAGCCTATGAAGGTGGTACATCTTGATCTTGCTCTTTTCAGTGCCATCCTCTGACTGACAATCCTCAACCTTCTTGAACTGGTCATCTTGCCATACAAGCCTGTGCACCTGTTCGCCTTCACCCTCGTCGGGCAGGATAACTTCGGCCTCTACTTTGGTTATGCCCTCATAATGGGCTGGCGATGGTGTCAGCCAAGAAGATATTTATGCAACAGATATATCAAGGAACTTACGTGTTTTGTACTTGTTACGGACTGAATTACGAATCTGGTCTTGGATTACCCAAATCTGGTGGATGACATCCCCGATTAGGGTACCAGGCTCGTACATGGTTGTGGGTTGTTTGTGGGTGGGAGTCTGGTTGAACGCAAGTGATAACGTATAATGACAAGTGTGATGAATTAACAGTTAGAAGATGTAACGGATAACCGATAAGATGTATGGTGTTGAAATGGAGAGTGGAAATCGGTTGATATCATGAACCAGACGATTGAAGCTTAAGGGTTATACTTATACGTTTCTAAGCGCCGTCAGTACATCATATCCCTTGAAATCGTGATCTTGAATCCTGGCTGAATTGGGCATCAAGCGACATGTCGACTGCATTACTCTGCAGCAGAATTTAAAATTGCAGTCGAAAGTCTCCGCTACATTTGACGTTGGGATTGTCGAGGGAAATTCACAGATTTTAGCTGACCGAAGTCCTAGATCACCCCCGCACTGTCGTCATACCGGGCTAGAGGCCGTGATAAGCGGCCTTGGCCAGGGTCATGATCCTGCTCACACCACACTGCTCTGGCTATCAGCACGACATACGGCCACGATGTGCGACCGCACCGAAAGAACTTTCTCTGGTCTGCACCAAATAACCTTTTGGTCCTAAGTCAGGAATTGTATTCAATTACTGTGTACATGAATATGTATTTGCTAAATTGACAAAAAGAAACTACAGGGGTTCATTTATTGACAATGAAATGAACGAAATGATCTGAGGCGAACTTGAACCGCCGACCTCTTGTGTCCAAGCAATGTGAATTACTGTTGGACAAACGTGATAACCAACTACACTACCGGACCTTGTTGCTATAGCAGATAGCTATAGCAGATAGCTATTGCAGAATGTCTTCAGCATGGTATGTCAGAAAGAAAAAAAGGGAAGAGATAGGGTTAATGACAGGGACAGCTACTGTTACTTGTTTTGGATAACAACACCAATACAGATCAAGGTTCCTGCCATGTTTCACGCATGTCTGAGTTGTTGCTAGTAGCATCTGGTAGCCTCAGGCCCACAAGACAATTTGAACTTGTTTATGTTTTTTCTGCATTCCCTAAATCTGACTTTTCCATCTATAAGTCACTGCATCGTTCGTCGCCTCTCATCATAATCATCAAAGAAAAAAATAAAGCAAAACTTTCTAAAGACCACATCATCACGAATTAACATCATCTTTTCATTCCTTTTTTCTTTCTATTATTTTCTCAAGTCCAGACGCCACAAATCATGGTGGGTCCACACGAAAATATCTACCCTGTTATTCTCTACCTGGCGTCAAGTGCTGGTGCCGGGCCCATTCAGTATTCCGAAGACTCAGCCGGGTCTCTCGACCAGCCGCTCTTCTTCGAGATTCTCGACAAGATTGACCTTACCGTCTTTCGCCTTGACGGTGTCTATAACGATATCTCACTGCTAATTTCCCAGCCGTGGCCAGACTATATCGTCGTGGCAGACTGGGCCATTTGTGCGCCTGAAGCTCAGATTGTAGTTGATGCTATCCTGCTGCAAGTCCAGCGCGGTGTCAAGCTCGTCTTGACTGGGAATTTTGCCCTTGGTCCACCGGAACTGCTGGATGCCTTCTTCTTCCGTATCGGACTCGACTGGAGATATGGTGGAAGCTGGATTGAGGAATGGACGACGACCACCAACATTGAGATCTCGGATCAACGCTATATTGCTAGAGCTGTGGATGGGCATCCCATCGCAGCCACGGTGATTCACAATGTTGCTGAAGAAGAAGTCTGGCTTTGTCACCGCATGGTGGCCGAGTGGCGCGCCGATTTCCTCAACGAGATCTCCCCCTTGACTCCAGTGACCCTTATGCAGACCGGAACTGTCAGTGGTCCACCATCAGCAAATCCTCATGGAACGAATGTAGAAGTGTTCATCATGGCCGAGAAGATGTACCCCGCTGACGCCGTGCCCATCGCTTTCCATCCTCACGGCAAGGGATATATTGGGTTCGTCGGTCTCCAGGACCACTATGCCGCTAAAGCAGTTACGTTCGCTATGTTGGACATTGCTCAGTTCCCCGGACGAGCCTACTTCAAACACCAGGGTTATCGCCACCGCATGGTGATACCCCAAAACCAGAATTTGCGTCTTCATACCGATTTGACGCGCCAGCCAAAGCCTGCGTTGACGCCGCCTTCTTCAGAGGAGGATTTTTTCAAGCCGCCGCTGCCGCCGATGCCCATGCCGCTACAAAAGGATCAATGGACTGAGGTTGTACGCGGTCCAAGAAGACTTAGGAACCGGGGACATCATGATCGGGCCCCTGTAGTTTCTTCGTAAAGTGGGATGGGAATCAAGTCTATATAACTAGGGGTCTATTGAGCCTTGTCGTTTATCAGTGGGATGCGAGGGTGAGCAGGCTGTGTTGACAGATAATCCCGGTGGTTTTTGTTTTAGTTTTTGGATAGAGTTAAGACACTTTTATTTGGCTATGTCCATACTGTGTGGAGTTGTTAAAATAAGCAACAAAGTATCCTTTAAGTATATGATGATGTCATGGCCATTTTGTCCGCCACAAATCACTGACGTTGTGTTGCCAAGCCAGGGTTATGCTGTCGGAATGGGCCCGATAAAAATTAGCGAGGGCTGTGTAAGGAGAATTTGAGAACAAAGGGAATTGTAGAATATGTGGAATGTGTCGAGCACACGAGATTCCCAGGGAGAAAGAAAGGATCTACGGATTTTTATCTTTATCTTTTACTTGTCAACTAAGGTTTTTTCCCCCCTTTGATATACAATCATGCACACGTGGTTGTGAATGACAATTATTTTGTGTTATGTGATAAATGGGGTGTATTTGAGCGTCAGTCGGATATTCGTATAAAAAGAAGATGATGGGTTTTGCACGGACAGAAGATGACGATGACAAGTCGGTGAGTCAGAATGGGAATTCAATATCAATCTAGATTTACGATAGTGTGGGAAGGATTTTTCTCTTTTCTTCTGTTTGTTTGTTGCTTCAAGTGGCGTTCTTTTTGCCGTATACATCGTATTGAGAATTCTTGATTTGGCAAGTGGTGGATTCACATTATGCACCGACACGTTTTGGTGTTGTTTCGCTTGGTATGTAGACAAAGAAAGGGACATTGCTAAATATATCTACTGTTGACCGTGGAAAATTGAAGTGAGACCAGAATGGTGGTGATTTACTAGGTGCTAGAAAAAGAGGGACTGTTGAAGAGATGGGTGGGAACAAAGAATGGCGTTAGAGCTGATGAAGTGAGCGACACCCGGTGTTGAGTAATGTGTTTGTACATTGTTGTTGACACATGAACTTTTACTGATATCAGCAACTTTTTTTTATTGTTATTGATCATCTTTGTGTCTTGATTTACCAATTTACACACCTATATGCATACTTCTCTATAATCTCAGCGCAGGTGTTCTGGACTTCTCCGTTGCAAAATATCCACCCCCCAAATGACAAAGATAACTAAAAGTCACATCAAATAACTACATTACCAGTCACCTGCAGATTTTTGTCATCACATATGTGGAAAAATCCAAGGCACACACTGTCGTTTGGGTTCATTACTTTTCATATCATGATCATCGGGCATGAGAGTCGCTGAATCTATTTTTCCGGGCGCATTATTTCTGATATCCTTCACGAAAGTCACGATAAAAGATCAAGTGTGGCTGGATCCCATTGAAATCTCTGGTCCCAAAAATGTCATCAAAGTCTGTATGAATGTTTTTGCAGACAGTACAGGTGTATGATACTGTGCGAGGTCGCCGTGCTTGTTCTTCTTATTTACAACACCAGTCTAATATCAACTCTCGACTTGCTCCCAAGACCTTCAGTCCAAAGTTTCCTCGGCAACGCATCCCAATCGACAGCCATTAATGAAGCTCCAAAAACAGTTGCTGTACCTCCCGGTATCAACTGGTCTAAGTTTGCATATGCCCAATATATAACCACCGATAAATATCTGTGCAATAGCGTCATGTTCTTTAAGGCGCTCAGCAAGACAAACAGTAAGGCTAACCGCGTGATGATGTATCCTTGGGGCTTTCTCAAAGATCCCACAGTCAAAGAAGCCGACACCGAAGAGGGTAACCTTATAATTAAAGCAAGGGATTAATACAATGTATCAGTGCAGCCCATTGACATCCAGCACAAAAATACCAATGATAGTGGGTAGACTCCACTCTCCCAAGATAATATTTCATGAGCTAATCCTATTAGCTACATGGGCGGATTCTTTTACCAAATTGCTAGTGTTCAACAAGACAAGCTACTCGCAAGTGTTGTCTATCGATTCTGACTCGCCGCTTCTCGACCATATGGATGAGCTCTTGCTCTCGCCAGCACTAATGGCAATGCCCCATGCATACTGGCTGTACCCCGAGAAGGAAATCCTATCTTCCCAATTCATGCTCGTGACGCCCTCAGCCAAGTTCTTCAAGGATATCCAACAATCCATCAAAGGTGCCACGCACAACGACTACAACAAGGAGATCGGCAACTATCTGTACCGAGACAGTGCCATAATAATCCCACTCCGTCGCTATGACCTGTTATCTGCCGAGTTCCGGAGCAAGAACCACACTAGATATCTCGGGAATACCAAGGAAAAATGGAATCCAGTGGCAACCTACAGCGAGGCCAAATTGATTTATTTTTCTGATTGGCCGGTGGCGAGTCCGTGGTTGAAGACGCCCGAGAGTGTACGCAAGAAGCAGCAGCCTGAGTGCCCGCTGCTGGATAGTGGCTGCCTAGAGCGGACTATTTGGAATAATTTGTATGCTGAGTTTCGGAAGAGACGTAGAGACATTTGTGAATGGGATGTATAAAGACGACAAGATGGCTATATAGATGTAGATTAATTATAGATGACATTGACGACTCTATGCAGAATATCGGAAAAGAAAACTTTTGTATATGGGGTATCATTTGTCTCTCGTTTGTCGTTGGGCAACATCGTTTATTGGGGCTTGGGAAGGTTCTCCTACAAAGAGTTACCAGATTGCATCCATCGGTTTAGCTATGTGACTCGACTACGTACCATATCGTAGATTACCCGAATCATGAGACTACAACTAGGGCAAACACCAATGTCTTGCTCATCTAAGAGATCCAAAAGCGCAATTTGGAAGCGGTCACCGCAAGGACATGGGTAGAAATAAGTCTCAAGGTCGGCATTGTACTCCATGTCTTCGATCTCGATTTCGTCGTAAACCACAATGTTGTCGTCGGTCATTTTGATTATTGGAGTGCTGAAAGTGTTTAGAGAATTATTTAAGCGTGTTTAACCCTAAGTTAGAATTGAAAAAAATGTTTTAAGTATTGACGCCTGGCCAAGAAGAAACGACGATATTGTAAAAGTTTTGATATCTATAAAGAGTGAAAGCGTACAGGAAAAGAAGGAAAGAATTAGTATTACATTAACGTGACCTTTACTAAATTGAGGTCGCCCATCCATCCATCATCCCATCATGACCTTTACCAAAAAAAAGTTCACTGAACCCCGCGACGCCACATATTTATCTTATCGCAAGAACAGCCACACTTAAACTTTCGTCCATATGGCGCCACTTTCTCCATTTTACCCCAGATTTTCCCTTGCGGTTCCTGCAATCCTTCCACTTTCGGCAGACTTGGAGAACTGGTACAAATTTGGGTAGGTAAGGCAGGCGCGCGGAAATGGGTTGTTATCGTACAAGGGGAGGGGGCCCAATCACATGTTTGAAGTCGGCTGGGCGACGTATTTACGTCATACCGATGGGGAAGGCATGACAGGAGTAATGAAGATTGGGGAAAGCCGAGGTGACGATGTTTGGAATTTTGGCATCTTGTAAACTTTTTGAATTGAAATAATTTTCTCGTCTTCCTACTTGTAGTTTTGTCTTTGATCTTTCTCGTGGTAATCGGTATTTTGTATGATAGTTAGCCACAGCCGCATTTGAGGGGAAGATAGAATACTATCTTTGTCAATAAAAGACTAGACCAAGTGCCAACTGGGACCTTATCACCATGGCCACCCAATCCAAATTAACATCTCACAAAGCGACCGCCCGGGCCCTCATCTCCCAACTCACCGCAATATACCTCAAACACCGCTCCCGAATATCCGCCGCAATATGGCTGACCCTTTTCTTCGCCCTGATCTCCCGGCTGCGACAAACCTTCCACTTCTCGAAACAACAGCAGAGGTCTCCGGGTTTGATGGCACCGGGAGTTTCAAAGGATGAACCGGGGAAGAAGAGGAAAGTACAACTAGATCAAAAGTTTTTCCAGTCGTTGTTCCGATTGTTGAAAATTGTCATTCCGGGGTGGCGAAGTCCGGAGGCCCGATTACTTGTTAGTCATTCTGCTTTCTTGGTGGCGCGGACAATGATTTCGCTCAAGGTGGCGGCGATGGACGGTGCCATTGTAAAGGCGTTGGTGAAGAGTAATGGAAAAGAGTTCTTGTGGATGATAGTGGGCTGGATGGTGATTGCGGTTCCTGCTACGTTCACGAACTCAATGGTAAGCACATGTGTTGTTGGACGCATAGCTATGGGATCTTTACTAACACGTGCTATTCTACTTGTAGCTGTACTGGCACCAAGCTGAACTATCACTGCGATATCGCACGCGATTAACACAATATATCCATGATACGTACCTGAACAACATGACCTTCTATGGGTTAACGGCTCTTGACGACCGGATAAAGAATCCCGATCAGCTGATTGCTGTAGATGTTCAGAAGTTTAGTTCCAGTCTTTCAGAGCTCTACAGTAATCTCGCGAAACCAATTCTTGATATGGTACGTAGTCATGCGATGGACTGAAGCGAAGACATGCTAAAAAAGAATATGGTAGTCAATCTACACCTATTCGTTATCTCGAGCCGTGGGATCTGAAGGTGTTTTATTAATCGGCTCTCTAGTCCAAATATCGGCGGCAGTCATGCGGCTTTTGACTCCACCCTTTGGGAAATACGTAGCCGAAGAAGCCAAGCTAGAGGGCGACTTCCGCTTTGCTCACTCACGGCTCATCGACCATGCCGAAGAGGTTGCATTATATGCTGGCCACGAAGTCGAGAAAGACAATCTTGACAAGGGCTACTTTACGTTGATCAAGCATGTGAATTACATCTTGCGACGTCGTTTGTACCATGGCGTCATGGAAGACTTTACAGTAAAATACTTCTGGGGAGCCCTGGGGCTGCTCTTGTGCAGTTTACCCGTGTTCTTCCGGATACCCGGTATGGGTGCATTGGAAAGTTCCAGAATGGGTGAAAGAGCCGAGTCCTTCATTACAAATCGACGGATGCTCTTGTCAGCTAGTGATGCCTTTGGCCGTGTAATGTTCTCGTACCGAGAGATCATGGAGCTTGCGGGGTACACTGGACGCGTCTCTGGATTTCTCGATGTTATGGAGGATATAACAGCGGGGAGATTTGACAAGAAACTTGTGTCGTCGTCGTCGATTGAGGACAATGCAGCGGTACTATCCGGGAGAGGAAAAATCGAAAAGTCTGAGGGGATTGAGTTTGAGAATGTCCCCATCGTTTCGCCCAACGGCGATGTTCTGGTCCGAGCATTGTCATTCAAGCTGGAACGTGGTGATCACCTCTTAGTTGTTGGCCCCAATGGCTGTGGAAAGTCATCCATGTTCCGCATTTTAGGTGGTCTCTGGCCTGTCTATGGCGGTGTTGTCAAGAAGCCGCCGTTCAGCGCCATCTTCTACTTGCCGCAGAGACCGTATCTATCTCGTGGCTCCTTGCGCCAACAAATTATCTACCCCGATTCGGTGTCCCACATGGAGAGTCGTGGCGTCACTGATACGGATCTCATCCGGATTCTCAAGAAATTAGATCTGGATAATCTGGTGGAAATATACGATGAAGGTCTTGATGCCGAGATGGAATGGCGGGATGTCCTATCTGGTGGTCTGCAACAACGTGTTGCCATGGCCCGTCTCTTCTACCATGCGCCTGCCTATGCAATTCTAGACGAATGCACCTCATCTGTCCCTTTTGATGTTGAAAAGACAATGTACGAGGGGGCAAAAGCTTTGGGTATTACATTATTGACGGTGTCGCACAGACGGTCCTTGTGGAAGTATCACGAGAAGATTCTACAGTTTGACGGGATGGGAGGGTTTGTGTTTACGGATTTGGATGCGGAGAGGAGACTGAGGTTGGAGGACGAAAAGGAGGAGGTGGACTTGAAGTTGCGGGGGGTGCCGGAACTGGAGAGGAGGTTGAAGGAATTGGACGGATGAGTATTAAGGTGAGTGGATATCGGTTACATAGCCAAATAATATGTTATCGCAAGTGGATGTTGTCTTAACGCCGTTATCAACAAGCTGATGTTGAATTAGGGTTATACCAACCGTAGCTAAATATATATAGACCCGCTAAATGTGTCAAACCACCCCCCCCCTCTTTATACCCCTGTTCCTTCCCCATCAACTTATTACCTAAAATGGTATCTTAGAATCCAACTTATCAGACCAGACCAACGCATTTTGCCGGAATCTTATCATCAGTGCGGCCCAAAAGGCAAAAGGCAAAAGGCAAAATGCTGGTAGGGAACAAGTCGCTTGGGGCGGGGGCTGAATCCAGCATGTGAAAGCGGGGTGGGGATTTGTGTATGTATGTTTAGAGATAAGAAATGCGGGAGAGGGACTAGTATGGGGTTAGCGGGCAGGTGATTGGGTAGGGGGATGTGTTCTTATGCAGGTTTTGGTGCAGAAAAAAAATGCATACATACAAACGTGAATTCTGACGTCATGAATTTATATATCTATTTGCATATGCACTGTATTTCCAACAGGCTATGAAGCCCCAAAGTCATGCATTCATTCCCCTTCCATCATCTGATGCATATGTCACATCCAACGCCCGACTGTACAGCGACCCCCCATTCAATTTCCTTTTTGTCTGATCCGGCAGCCCCGCCTCAGACTTGACATACACTACCCCCTTTACCGCAACCTGCAGCGTATCCCCCATCCCGTCGGGCCTTGGCTCTCTCAAAAAGATGGCCGGCATCCCCATGCATACGGGTATATGCGTGGTGATCTGCTTGATCACTCGGCAGTCCATGTCGATAGCCCGGCATTCGACTAGGCCAAGATTGTGGAGACTGTGCAATTTTGCGCGGGCGGCCCGCGTGGATAGTAGGCTGAAATTGGGGGCTTCCGTGGCATAGCGGAATCTAGAGGTGAGGATATGGTTTTTTAAGTCTCGGATGCTCTTGACGGTAGACTTAATCTCTGGCTCTAAGAACAGCAGCTTGTCATGGTCGGACGGGTACTGAAGGTCATAGCAAAGCAGAGTCAAGGAGTCCATGATTTCACGGGTGATGTGTGTGATATCATCTTCTTGGGCCATTTGAACGTCTTCCATGTCTAGAGCCACAGAATACGCCGTGGCTCGCAGAAGATCCAATATTTTTGGTTCTAGAACCGTTAAGGTGAGTGGAAAGTCCTGATTTCAAGGAATGATATGCTTACTGGGTCCCTTTGAGTTTCTGGCGGCATCTATAGTGTTCAGATAACGGATGAAGGTATGGAAAGGCTTCTGGACAATTATAAAAGAAAGCTTACTCATAAATAACGAATGGAAGATGGCCATGATGAGACACTTTGTGGTGATGTAAGTTTCTGATGATTGGAACATCTCGTCGAGTTTCTCAATATCCGGATACCAATGGCAAAGTCGACGGATAGCCTGGGCCCTTTCAATGAATGAAGGCTGCCTGGATATTATTTCAATATAATGAGGCTCATCCAGAGATGTGCCAAAGCTGTGAACCCATGCATCGATTTTCATATCTAAATCTTTGAAATTCTGTGCCTTTTCATTAGCACATAAAGAACATACCTACTAGATCTAGATTCCCCGTATTCTTACCATTTCCACCTCTTCTGGAAGGGGTTTTTTGGTCAACGGAGCGACATCAAGCAGTGCCTGTTCGGCTGCTTGAACCCGTTGCTTGAGCCCCTCAACTTCCTGCCGTGAAGCATGACCCCGCTGAACCAACTTGAAGACAGATGTTTCAGGGTACAGGTATTTATATCCCGAATCGAACTGATAAGAGATACCTCCCCAGAATCTGCGGAAGTTGTCATCAGACAGGTCATTGTTGCCACCATTACCGGTATCGCAGGAAGAGGGTCTAGTCTCACAGGAAGTATATGAGCTGTAGTGCCCTTGGGTTTGTGGTCGGTCTTTATGTTTTGGGTTAGGTTGAGATTCATGATCTGAGTCAGCAACATTGGAGTTAGGCTTGTTCACGTAGATATGTGGGTGTCTACTTACAATTAGCAGATAGACTCTCATGTTGCTGCTGGCTCATCTTGCGTGGCGTTGGGTCTGACCTGTTGTCGCTTGTGGATGTGAATGAATGACGCTTGAGGTTTCCTATGTAGCTGCTGTTGGATTCGAGGCCTTGCTGTTTTTCAATCGCAGTCATTGTGACGTGCTATCACATGTGATCCTGATAAAGCAAATCGCAAGTGGGAAAACGACGAAGAATATAAGTGAAAGGTACTGGGATCCTGACTAACATCATTATCTACCAAAGAAGCCCATGCACATGGGTTGCGGGTGATGGAAATTAAAAAGTGGGGTATCACATTCACTGGTCAGACTCCCGCTTGTGGGCCGCCATTTTCTGAACTTTTTGATAAGACAGGTCTGAATTTGGACCACGCTACTGATACAGCTTCTTCTGGATAAATTATATGTACCAATGAGATGCAACTTTATGCATTTTATTGCCTATTTCTCAACTTGTTCCAGCTCTTACTGTTGGGCTGTCAGGCGAGCTATTCCCTACATAAAGTTAGCCAAATTCTCCCATTTTTCTCCGCATTCAACCTCATTTGCTAATTCAAACCATCATTTCGGAATATCAACATCATCTTACAATGTTGGACAACCGTCTCGTCATCGGCATCGACTTTGGTACGACATACTCGGGCATCTGCTGGGCCCATAGTGCCCGGCCACAGAGCCGCTATCCCGTTCAAACGTGGCCCACTCATTCCGATGGTGGCTCATTTCACTCTAAGAAAGTACCTAGTAAATTGTATCGGCCTGGACAAGGCCAGAAGCCTCTATGGGGGTTTATGACCAAGGACGTCGAGGACCAGAGTAAAGTGGATCAATGGTTCAAACTGTAAGTATTACATGTCTTGAGAATATCAACTCCCAGTAAGGCGCAGTCAGCTAATATATGGCGATGTCATCAATATACACAGTGGACTTGACAATAAGTTCCCAGCCTCTATTCTTGACTTTGCTCGCTATGTCGACTCTCGTGAGGCCCGCATCTTGCTGCAGACCTACATGGAAGCTCTTATCGCCCACCTCATCCACATCATAAACCAGGGCATGTACAAAGGCATGGCTGAGTCCATGGCCTTTGACTATGTCTTCACCGTCCCCGCCATCTGGAGCGATGCTGCCCGCTTGGCAACCGAGACCTCTTGCCGTGCTGCCATGAAGAAGTTTGACCACGGCAATTCCCGTATTCTCATGATCTCCGAGCCCGAGGCTGCCGCTCTCTATGCTTTTGAGGCGCTGGAGCCTATCGATATCAAAGTTGGCGAGACATTTATGATTGTGGATGCTGGCGGTGGTACTGTTGATTTGATTACCTACCGTGTCAAGGGCCTGAAGCCGCTGGAAATTGACGAGGCGTGTCCTGGGAGTGGAGACCTGTGTGGTTCGTCGTACATCAACCGGAGTTTCGAGATGTGGATCCACGACAAGCTATGTGATGATCCGGGATGGGATAACGACATGCATGAGCAGGTCATGACCAGCTTTGAATCGGTAAGTTAATATGCTGTTTAATTGTATGGATTTTTCTTTATGCTGATTGTTTCCTTTAGCTGAAAGTGGACTTCAATCCTCACGGAAACTCAAGGCGGTACATGCTAGATGTCGCTGGTCTTTACCATCCGCAGAAGTACGGCGTCAAGAATCGCAAACTAGAGATTCCGGCAGACCAGATGAAGGCCTTCTTCAAGTACTCGGTCAAGGGTACTATTGATCTTGCCAAAGGCCAGATAGCCAACTGCCAAGTCAAGAGCATCATCATGGTCGGTGGCTTCGGACAGAGCGTCTACTTGAAGAAGTCCATTGAGGATGCGTTCCCCAAGTGCCTAGTGGTGATCGCACCGGATACCGTTGGTGCCGTATGCCAGGGGGCCACAATGCATGGACTAAACAGTCTGCCGAGTTGCAACAGCGGTGTGATTGTGGCCAGCCGTCGCGCCCGAGCTCATTTTGGCATCAGGCTCAGCGAAAAGTTCGACGCCGTTATTCACGAGAAATATGCACACACCAAGTTCTGGGACTCATTCTACGGTATGTATTTCGTTTCCATGATGCACTGGTTCATTAAAAAGAACGATATTGTTCGGGAGCAAGAACCGCAGAAGATCTACTTTACGAAAAACTTCATGCCCCTTATAGCGAAATTTGCCAACTGTTTGGATCTCACAATCCTCCGAAACAGCGTCGATGACACGGCACCTAAGCAGGAAAATGAGAACACAAATCCTTTGTGTAGTCTCAATGCCAAGGCAAAGAAGTTACCGATGAACCAACTCCCGCTGAAAAATGGCCGTGACGGCAATACATATTATTATGTGGAGGGCTATGTCACGGTGACATACAAATCTGCTAGTACCCAATATGAACTTTTCTGGCAAAGTGAGTATTCGTGCTATTTACTTCCATGTTGAGCGTTGATGACAATGACTAACAGATCCGCTTTTTTTAGACAAGAGTTTTGGGATTGTGGAGGAAGAGTACCCGTAAAATATCCGTAAAGTGTATACAAATGAATGAGATTATTTTTATATGCATAGTAATTATAAAATGATGACTTTAGGAAATGAAAAAAAAATGAAAAAAATGAAAAACAAGATTGTTGATGACTGGTGGTCATCGCCAATAGTTACCACTTCTGATAACAAGTACTAGACACGTGATCATTAGGTTCCACAATTATGTCCCACACTTGTCGCTGCAGTTTATGCATCGTTCCAATATGATTCTCTTAATTTCTATGGTAAACTGCAAAAATTCTTTCACGTTATATTTTTCTAACCAAGACAACCGCCTTGACCAGCGTCTGCAAAGACTTGATCGACCCATCGTCATCGCAAGCTTCAATGCACAACGCCTCATGCAATTCGCAAATCGGAGTGTATTCTACCGCCTTGGATGTGACATTGCGGCCCGTGACGACATCCTTACAGGTGACTCGACCAGCCTGCAAGTTGCTGATGAATCTGGCGTAGTAGTCTTTACTGTCCTCCACCACGGGGGCCATTGGTACGAAGCGTATGTTGAGTGAGGATGACATCATGATCTCGTAGACGCGGCAGAGTTTGGTGATGGCCTCGACCAATGTATCGTACTCGATGCATATAGAATAATCTGGAAGCTCATCTTTGGAATCAGGCTTGGGAGGACTTATTTCAGGCTCATTCTTCCTGCTGGTATCGGCTTCAGGCTCAGACCCGAGAACCTGCGTGTCAGATTGCTTCTCCATCAGTGTATCAGTATCCTGTTCAGCGGGTCTAACTGATAACTCTGACATCCGGCTGATTATGTCCTGGGCAGTCTCCTGGATAAAATAATATTTATATTGGGCAACACTGGGACTCCCAAACATTGCCACACAAGTAATCCGCTCCCAGGTTTGCCGGATGTGAGGGCCTGTGATTTGTTAGCAACAATGACATTGATCTATTTCTGAGTGTAACACTATTACTCACTGATTTCACTCATTGTGCCATTGGACAATCCCTTCTTCATCTCCTCAAAATGATCACAGCTAACTTTGTGTCCGTAGAATTCCTGGACGAGCTCAATCTTCTTTAAGACAATAAGGATGATGAGCGCTTGGCACAAGGTCAATCGGGCATCCAACGGACATCTTGTGAGGGTGATCAACTGTTGAAATTTGGGAAAGCCGCCGCAGGAGGCTTCTATTGTACTAAGATATTTGTCACCCCAGGTGGTAGAGTAGTCAATTTCGGAGTTGAATATCGATTCATACTCGGATCTAAGGTTCGTGAGATCATTAATTGCCGATTTAAACATCTAGACATGAGTGGTTAGTCGTTGGCAATTCGTATCCATGAGGTTGAATGTCTCACATACATCGGCTAATGCTTGTGGCTCCATTGATTCTCCGGGTTGCAATTCCAGAATGCGAAGCTGTGCAGCATTTATCTGCTGCTTGGCTTGGGATAGTTCTTGCTGCATCTCTTGTCCCTGTTGGTTCAAGCCCTGGGTCCAGTTCTGCAGTTTGTACATATCTGTCTGTATCTGTTGATTCTTATTGGTCAGTCTTAACTTTTCAGACTGAAGTGACTTGTATCGTCCAATAAGTATGTCGTGGTCGTGGCAGGACTTTTCAAGGTCCTTCTGCGTAGCACTATACTCTTTACAAATTTTCTGGAAGTCCCTCCTCAGCTTTTCAATATTTGCCTTGCAATCAACGTGAATGTCGATAGCCAACGCAAGTCCCCCATCTTCGGTTGTCTCGATAGCCTGGAATGATTCGTCCGTTGACTTAGCTGAAGTCACATCATTGCTCTCGTGAGTCTGGTAATCTTGCCCCTGCCAAGGACCTTCTTGAGTGGATGCACGTGTGTCCTCTTTTATGAATCTGGGGCCCGCGGGTGTGGGTCTCTCGCCATTCCGACTGGAAAATCTCGATCGTGCTTTTTCTTTGTGGTCTGAACTTCTACTTCCATGATGTCTCTTGTTCTTTACTATTCTCTGGTTGTCGATGCGAGGTTTATCCTGATAATCCATTAGCTAAAATCTGCCACAAACTGGTCATGGAGTATACTCTGTGGGTGAATGACCGGCTGTAAATGCAAGTCAATGTGTAACTTACCTGATCTTCGCCCATCAGTGCTATTTTCATCAGGGCCTTTGCGTCATTGAAGACACCAGTAAAGAAAGTCTTCATCTTCATCACAAGATCAATGTTAACCATTCAACTGTCTATGAATAAAAAAAGAAAAAAAAACAGATATCTTGTACATCATACCTTATTGTGGGAACCCTCTCTTTTATCCGACTATGGTGTATCTTTCAAAAATCTGCTGTCTCTGTTCTTTGTACACCTTTTTGGCGTTACTTGATACTTAACCAACGTGAGGTTTCGTGGCCTTGGTATCAGTCGCTTTCATAGTAGAGAAAGAAGACTAAATTTGTGAACAAGAGTCCTGGAAGTATAGAGGAAGCGAATGATTATGAGTGTTGAGAAGCTCGGACAATGATGAAAAGCTTTAAAAGACAAGCCAGCCGTGTGTGTCCGGGTGCAGGTGGGTAGCCCTGTGGTTGGTCAGACTCCTACATTATCTTTTTATAAATATCAGTTATATATCAATTTGATCCATTTCAATATTTCCTAATTTGGAATCCCTGTGTTTTTGGTCCACAAGTTTATGAAGCTTAAACATCCCTGTAGAGGGGGTGCCTATAGTGACTGTTGTAGTCATGAATTTGATCTTCATTGTATTAACCCTTCCTAACCCTAATATTACCATTCAAAGTTCTCCGCCCAGTAATGTTTGCAAGCTCTTAACATGGTACTATATTCTTTGAAGAATAACAGGTTTCACAAACATGCCGCTTGCTACCCTATAACTTTTACATCATGACTACAATTGATCAAGACAATGGCAGACACTGACATACTTTCGGCCAGTATCCTGTCGCATTCATGGTTCCCGGGCACTCCGAGACATGCATTTCTTTGTGGGCCTTCATGAAAAAAAGACAATCTTTATTCACACTCCTCTCAATGGCCATACAAAAACACTCCCCTTATAAGCAATCTGCTCCGCAACCACAGCCTCCTCGCCATTCTGGAAAATAAAGACAACCGCCGACTTCTGCGTACAAATAGGTCTATACCTGTCCACCTTTGCCACCCAGCACGTCCCATTCGACAAACCCCGAAACTCCATAACCTCCCGACGCCTCAGAAAGTGCATACTGCCGACATCCTCCGCCATGGGCGCCATGCCCCCGCTGAACACAGGCAGCTCGACGACGTATTCGTAGACGGACTTTGCAGTCTGTTCTTGAGGGCTAGGAAGTTTTGAATTTTGTGCATGATGGAGTCGGCGATCATGCGGCGGAGGACGGAGGCGCTGGGGGTGGAGAGGGTGATGTATGCTTGGCAGGTCCAGAGCCTGGGCGTATCGCGAGCGGCTTGGCCTTATCAGTGTTTAGCGTTTAAGCGAAAAGAGACAGTGCTGATTATGTACCTACCGGCTGTTGTCGGGGTATTCGTCGTGGCCTGCGACATGCGCAAGGCAACTCCTGATATGAGGTGTGGCCAGGCGAGGTTGAACTCGTAGTGGGGATCCCGGTTGTATATTTCGACAAAGAGGATCCAGTGGATAATGCAGCCGAGGAAGTCGGACACAAGGGCATCGGAGACTCAGAGCAGAAGGTAGATTTTGGCATAGTAGGGGAGGGTGTCCATTGGGGGGTACCATGGATTATGCAGGATTCGGTAGAGGTCGCTTGCGTTGGCGATGGTGTCTCCGATTATTTCTGCTATGGTTCTGATGTGAGTGGAGATGGATTTGAACATCTTTCTGTGAGGTGGGTGGTTGGTAGTGGGGTGAAGTGACGGTGTTGGGGCAGGAGGGACCCAGTTACCTCGTGGACTTCTGCCAGTTGCAGTTTATCGTCAAGAAGTTGCATCTGCATAATATGTTCCCGCATGGAATCCAGCTGCTCCGATAGCGTTCTTTTTGATGAAGAGCCGTCAACTCTTTCTTCTAACTTTCTATCTGGGCACAGTGCTTCGGGATAAGGCTTTGTAGATAGTCATTTTCATCTCTTAGCTTCTGAATTGGGTTCTTAGCGCGAGCGGAAGCTGCGTCCGGTGAGCCGCTTTTAGCAAAAGTTTTTCACGATGACGAGGGCTGTGTCTAGCTTTGGCGACAAGGAATTTTTGGAGACTGTTACCGGGGGCGTTATGAGCCTCGGGGACTTCTTCTTCTAGTGTTGGTGGTGGTGATTTGTTTGTCGAGAGAGCGGAGCCCATGGTGGCTGTGACGTTGGAGTCCTGAGAAGAAGGGCTGTGGGCGGGCTCTGTGATGTCGTTGAGCATGGCCACAAGGTCGATGTTGTCATCGTCTGTTTGAGGGGCGGATAGAGTCGGGATAGCGGGATATCTAGCGTAGCCATAGTAGACGTAGACGTGCTAGTTATGATAGATGTATAGAGAAGTAGATATATCTGAGGACGTAAGAATGTCTATACTTTTATTCACTGCTAACTACATAATAGTTGTAGAGCCTATGTGCAGTGGATGTGTCTGCTGCCTTGCAACCAGTGTGTCCTGGATTAAGACATGCACATGTAACAGGAAAGAAGCTGGCTCATTCTGCCCACAGCTGCCCTATCACATAATTTAAACACCACCTCATTCCTTCCTCTACCCACTAACCACCCCATCACCGCCACCAACATGACAACCCGCAAAATCATCGTCGACATCGACTTCGGCACAACCTACTCCAGAATCGCCTGGGCCCAAACTCGCACCCCCAACCGCCACCTTGTTATCAACAAATAGCCCTCCACCCCTCTCGTTCTCAAATGCGTCGTCTCCCGAAAGGTCCCGAGCACCCTGGCAGATACCAAGGGCAACAAGCCGCTGTAGGGCTTCATGACGCCGAGATTCATCGCTGGTTTAAGCTGTGAGTAGACAGGTTGGCTTTTTAGCTGTAAATATAAACACATAAGGTAAATAACTTGCTGACTTTCTGTGGCTAATCGGGGGCCTTGACGGGCAGTTCCCTGCCGGGGCCATAGCCAAGCCCGTCAATGCCGACGAAACCGAAAATCTCCTAGTCTCCTACATGACCCTGCCCAATAATTACCTTTGCCATATAATAACTAAGAATCTCTCCTCTACTTTCATCAACAATAGCCAAGAAGTCAGCGACGGCGATCTACGTGGTTGCCGAGCTGAAGACGGTGGCGCTGTATGTTTTTGAGGCACTGGATCCGCTGGGTATGCGGGCTGGGGAGAGCTTTATGGTTGTAGATGCGGGTGGGGGGATTGTTGATATTATTAGGCATATGGTTGAGAGGTTGAAACTGGTGTTGTTGGTGAAGGAGGCTTATCCGGGGACTGGTGGGTTGTGTGGGGCATCGTACATTAATCATGCGTTTAAGCAGTATCTTACCAGTAAGTTGCTGGGATGTGCCGGCTGGGATGATGATTTGTGCAATGACACTATGCGGAGATTTGAGGATGCTGTGAGTCTGGAATTGGTCCTAGTATACACTGTTTGATATGGAGGCTTACAGATTCATTGGCTTTAGATCAAATAGACCTTTAACCCATTCAACGTCAAAACCAGCTACACTCTACGCGTTCCCTGATTCCGCAAAAAACCCACCATCAGCATCCACAACTGCAAATTCAAGATTCCTACAAGTGACCTCTGCACTGTATACCACCACTCAATCACCTAGACAGTCTCCCTCGTGCAATCCCAGCTAGCCAAAAGCCAAGTCCCCGTCAAAGCCATTCTCCTGGTTGGCGGCTTTGGAAAATATGTCTATCTGCAACACGTCATTGAGAATGCGGTGAGCAGTGACATTCAAGCGTTGCGACTGGAAGGCAGCTGGGATGCCGTTGCGCGGAGGGTAACGATTAGAGAGATGATGTTTGACAGAGGCGGCGAGGGTATTTACTATTAGCTCGCAGCGGTCGAGGAGACATTATGTGGTTGAACTTTGTGGACCGTAGGAATCTGATCGGCATGCGGAATTCCGGGGGGGGAGCACGCACTTTTGATGCGTTTGGTGGTATGTGGCATATCAATGAGATGGTTTGGTTCCTGGCCAAGGATGTGGATGTGTTTGAACATGATCCTATCAAGGTTAAATTTTTCAAACGGGTTCTAAGTGGGAACATGGCATATGTCGATGAACATCAAGATATACACCTGTGACAAAGATGGTGCGGCTCCGCGGGAGCATGTGACAGATACACTGGTGCTTTGTACTTCGACTATCGACTTGAGCAGCTTGCCCAGGGCCATATTGCCTCGTCGGATGGAACACAATAGCCGGGATTATCGGCATATTGATGGGCATATCCTCATGACGTATCATTCTGCGAGTACAGAGTGCAAGCTCTTCTAGAACGGTGATTCATACTTCAGCCTGCTTATATTTACTTGTGGAGATATCTAACACTATGATTGTGCGACAGGTGTTGAATATGACAGTGTGGTGGCCGACTATGCCTGATTAGTCACTGGGAGAATGAGGGTAGAGCTGCATATTCCAAAATAGATTAATTGATGAGATTGTATCTTACACATGTTTTTCGTGACTGTGAATACTCAATATCATTTCATGATACATGCTTAATTAATCCATTGATTAGTCAACCCTTTGTTTGCCTATCCCGTGATCCCAATCCTCTAAAATACCCTCATTCTGCCCTATCTATTCTCACCTCTTAACCCCCCTCCCGCAGCCATTATGCCCACACGTCGTCCCAAAGCAATCCCAGCAAAAGTTGTACCGGCACACAATGCCTATTTAAAACTCCCTGTCAGCCCACGTCTCGCTCACACTCTCGTCTCCCGTTACTTACACGACATTATATTGCTGGAAACCATTCTTCGTTAGTAACACTTCCAAACAACCTCAGCCCCAATCATCCAAACTCACCATCCGTTATTCTTCTCAATCGGCGCCTTGCATTTCGGACATTTCTTCGTCGTCGTCCCCATAGTCTCCTCCGATGCCGCATTCTCCTTCCTATGCAACTCCGCCAGCCTCCTCGCCTCCTCAAACCTCCTCCTCTCCGACGCTGCCCGCTCCCGCGAAATCTTATTCCGCCTCTCCATCTCCTCCAATCGCCTCAATAACTGCGTGTCCTCGGCAATGCACACCGGGCACTCCCCCCATTTCTGCCCGTGCCGCAGACACGTGCCCTTTTTGCACGCGCCACAGACCATTATCAAGATATTTGTAGACCCGGAACCAATCATTTCCTGCCGGAAGCCACAGTGCGTGCACGTGACCAGGTTCTCAACAGACTCGAGGGCTTTTTCAAGCATCAGATAGTCGTACCGCGTGACGGTCTCCTCGCGGACCATCTGGGACCAGTAGTGGTATGGCAGCACAGTGTCATCTTGCGGACAGGTGACGAGCCGGTCGGTACCGGGTTGCTCGATGGCCTCGCGGACGTAGAGATTGAAGCAATCAGTACAGATGTTGAGGCTGTGGGAACACGGGGCGCCGTCGGGATACGATGGGAACTGGCTCTTGGGCTTGTCGTCGAAGCAGACTTGGCAGGGTCTGTGGATGCAGTGGGTGACGTTAGTGGGTGGACGGGAGATATATAGATGAAGCTGAAACTTGTGGGCAGACCTCGTGGACTCTGGCGGGGCGGGGATATGGGTTAGGTTTTGGGTAAGATAGTCGAGGTCGTCGTAGACTTCGTAGTCCCAGCAGGGGCGGTCGTTGGCGGACATGACGGCGTTGGGGTTTGGAGGAGCAGACATGGAGAGTTAAGGAGTGGGGAGGGGGGCTTTCCCAGAGTTATATTGTGGATCTATGTAGCCTAGATGGACATGGCATGTTCCATCATGGTCTAAAATCAGTCTACGTGACACAGTATTCTTTTGGTTTCCAGGTAAGACACAAAGCAGCTTCTCGAATACCACAGATCTATTCTCGTTCATCTACATACTCCCATCTACAGACTTCTAGCCATCACCAGCCGCTCCGCCATCATGGTTTCCACATCAGCTTCACTTCTTTCCCTCTGATTCCACATACACCACCCCCTTCATCACCACCTGAACCCGCCTTATCTGCGTGCCCTTCTTCCTCTCAATCAATGTCACCACTGGCGTCTGCATACACAACGGCCGACACTGCCCCACATCCTCAATCTTGCGCCCATTCCTGGCCAAATCGACAAACTCGACAGCCTTGTCCTGCGCCAGCTTCTTCATCAACTTGACTGCAGCCTCCTGGTTGCACGAAAACACATGGAACTCGACTAAATACTCGTGCGATGATGTAAGCATTGACTTGCACAGCTTGTAAGCGGGAGTGAAGACCCTGTTGAAGAGAGCGGTGACAATGGAGTCCAGTTTGGCTCGGCCGGGGCGTTTCAGGGTTAGCTCGGGCATGGTGAAGATTCCCAAGATTTGTGTAGCAATGAAGCGGAGTTTATTGGTATGGGAAACGCGGGCATTGTTAGTTCCAGCTGTGTGGAAGAGGCTCTGGAAGGCTTGACAAGTCCACGTGCGAATCTGATCGGGCGCTGTATATAAATGTCAGGGCGGTTAGTGGCGGTGGTTCTGTGAATTTCTTCGGGGCTGTCTTTCCCTAAAATGTGTTCAACATACATGAATTCGGAGACTTGAGCATTCCGTCTCTGGCACATATTATGCCAGCAGTGATGCTAAGATCAGCCTCGTACAAAGGGTCAGCCTGAAAGAAGTTGTTCCACAAAATAAACATGAAGAGCGTCAAGAAGAAATCAGCCGGCAGGTCATTCAGCGGCTTCACCAGAATTTTTAGGTTTGGGTTTCTCTCGGTTACACTTGTTAACACGCTCCTGAGTGTAGCCCGTGAGGCGTATTTATCATTCTGCATAGCCTTAAAAATCTGGTCCAGCGTAATATCCTCGGTAAAGTCCTCAAATATTTCTATCAGATACGACCTCATGTCTACGAAGACCTGCAGATATTAACTGTCAGTTAGTCTTTCTCTCTCTTTTATTGGCTGCCATCTTCCCCATGACCCCTCACCTGATGAATATTTTCAGGCAGCAGCCGCTCCACATTGTATTGCGTCCTCATGATATGCTCCCTCGCTGTCTCCAGCTCCTGCCGGCTTGCCTGGTTCTCGTGGAAGACCTTTCTCATTCTCTCCTCCATTGCCTTATTCTGCCTCTGCAACTCCACATTAAAAATTCCCACGGTCTCCAGTCGCTCGCCCATCTGTCTGTTGGAATGCTGCAGCTGCTCAATATGATCCGACATCTTAGTGCAATTCATCTGTAGATCCGAGTAATTTAACTCATAATACTTGAGCTGTTCCAAAGCAGACTTAAGACGGGCGCGGACATCGGCTTCTTTGCTGAGGTCCGGCGGCGGAATCCCGGGGTATGGCGGATGGGGCTCGTCAGAGCTATCCATTGTCACGTCAACCTCAACTACCTCGTGAGTACCAAGATCCCGTGACTGTGGCTCCAGGGGAACGGTCAGTTGTGTCGGGCCCGGGACTAGATTCTACGGATTTCGACAATACGCGTAAGTCCAGGTGCTGCGATCTGACCGATACTATATATCTCCATCACCTACCATGTGGTCACAATCGGTTAAGGGTTCCCTATTGCTTATGGATGACTCCGGATGCGTCAGTGGCTGTCGGTCTCCTGCTCTTAGGTCAGTTTCCATGTATCCCGGGTCCACGGGGGCTGCCGAATACTGCAGTGACAATCGCGGCTGGCCGTTGCTGCGATGGCCCAGGCCATATTGGACTACCTGTGAATAGGACCGGGGGTTGTCCATGGGCTCAGGAGTTGTTTCCTCGTCTTGAGATGGGTGGAATCGCAGGCTGAAAGAGGAGGGAAGAAGTCGGAGTCGGTGGAGATGTAGGATCAGGCTGAACATTTAAGAATCTGCTCGAAAGGAAAGATCGGTTCACTGATAGTAGGGCAAAGGCCTGGTGAGTAGACTCTGGTATAATTTGAATGGTTTCATAGCTAGACGACGTCGTGATATTTGTAGCTTCTTCCAGACTATGTCTCTCCAGTGTCAATCAGTATAGAGATATCACACTGTGTACTATAGGTTACTTACTCTTGTTTGAATTCCCTGCAGTGGGCCATGTCACAGTACGGAGTTCCCCGTTCATTTGCTGCATATTGAGGTCTTAATTCTCTCTGAGACAACAAACCCGGATATGTCCTTCTGAGTCAATCACAGGCCCGGCTCTTCCGGGAGCCAAAGACGGTAAATTCAGCAAATAACCCCTCCAAGAAAATGGTTGGCCTCATAGAAAACACATATATCACCAGATACTCCTACAACTTCACTCACCCACTCAACTTTTTCCCCTCACCATCATCAACTCTTACACCACCATGGACGGCCTCAGCCAACCCCAACGCAAAATTATCATCGCTATCGACTTCGGTACAACCTACTCCGGCGTCGCCTGGGCCCAAACCCGAACCCCCGGCAAGATCCTCTCCATCGACAAGTGGCCCACTATGCCCCAGGTCATTGAGGGCCGCGTCTCGCAAAAGGTGCCCACGACACTTTCTCAGAGTACCGGTGAGCTACGCTGGGGATTTATGACTGATGAAGTTGAAGATCAGGCCCAGGTCAACCGCTGGTTCAAGCTGTGAGTCCCACTTATGTAATACCTTTTCTCAAATAAAACAGCCACACACACAACACGGCACAACACAATTCATAAAATGACCAGACCTTCTAACTCTGTCCTCCCCCGCTCCCAGCGGTCTCGACGGCCAGTTCCCCGCTGGCGCCATCGGCACCCCCGTCACCCCCGCCGAAGCTGAAAGCCTCCTCATCCTTTACATGCGTGTCCTCAACGACCACATCCAACACACCCTTTACAAAGGCCTCTCTGAAGCCTTCGTCCGCAACATGCCCCTCGAATTCGTTCTGACCGTTCCCGCCATCTGGTCTGACGCCGCCCGCGAGCGGATGCGCCGAGCCTGCCAGATGTCCTTGACGATGGCGAGGGATGCACCGATTCATATGATTTCGGAACCTGAGGCGGCGGCGTTGTATGTGTTTGATGCGCTGGATCCGTTAGGGTTGAAGGTTGGCGAGAGTTTTATGATTGTGGATGCTGGGGGCGGCACCGTGGATTTGATTACGTACACGATTGAGAGGTTGGAGCCGTCATTGATGCTGCGGGAGGAGTGTCCCGGGTCCGGAGGTTTGTGTGGGTCATCGTATATCAATCGGGAATTCGAGAGATACATCGTCGACAAGTTGCACCAATCTCCAGGATGGGACAATGGCATTCTGGAGGATATCAAGAAAGAGTTTGAAGACAACGTAAGTAACTTAATCCAAACCCTAATTTCTAGAAATAGAAATCGCAGACAAGCTCTCTGTAAGTACCTCCTACAGCACTAACCCGCTACCCATAGCTCAAACGAGCTTTCAACCCCTTCTCCAGCAAAACCCACTATCCCCTCCGCGTCGCCGGCCTCCCCGACAACCCCACCCTCGGCATCCGCCGCCGCCGCTATAACATTCCTGTCGATGATATGCGCCGCATCTACGACGTCTCCGTCCTCAAAGTCACCCGCCTTATCCAAGCCCAGATCACCCGTTGCGCCTCACCCATCAAGGCGATCCTTCTCGTTGGTGGCTTCGGTCAGAGTGTGTATCTGGAAAAGGCGATTTCCAAGGCCGTTGGGCAACACATCCAGGTGTTGCGGCCGGATGGCTCATGGGATGCGGTGGCGCAGGGGGCCGTGTTGAGGGGGTTGGCGATTAATGCTTCGGGGCCGGGTGAGATTACGATTCGGAGTCGCAAGTCGAGATTGCATTATGGCGTCGAGATTTACATAGACTATAATCCGGCCGTTCACACGAGGCTCGAGCAGACACCGAGACGGTCGACGTACGATGGGCGCATGAAGGTTGACATCATTTCGTGGCATCTGCATCGGGGCGATACCGTCACTGAGGATCAGCCGTCCAAGGTCTACTTTCACCAAGTCATGCCGCAGACTATCCAGAACCCGAGCCTCGGTGTCGAGATCCTCACGTCGGCTAGTGACGGGGATGCTCCAATGGAGAGATCAGCTGCTACGCCGGTGCACTCGGTCCTCAGCGTTGACTTTTCCAAGATTCCGAAGAGTTCTCTGACTGCGAGACAGGGACAAGATGGGTTGATGTATTGGGAACTGAACGGACATGTGGAGATTACTTATCGTTCGGCCGATATCCAGTACAAATTGTTTTATAAAGGTAAGTCAACCAAGGTATTTGTTAATGTGTCTTAGAAGATGTGCTAATGAAGTGACGTCAGATGTTTTGTACAACACTGTGACTGCTGATTATCTTGCTTAAGTGGGTCTGTGTATTATTAGGGTTAGGTTATAAGTCACCAGCAAGAGTCCACTCATCGTAATATAAAAAGATAACAACCCAGAAATAAAACATGAATAAAACATGTCGCACTTTTGATTGCATCTATCTGCATGCAAACCATATGAACCATATGTTGTCTCTGCATAGCGCAGCTGACGACAACTCGGGTAATGCCAAACAAACAGCAACCAAACTTATGACGCAAACGGCTAAGATCAGTCAAGATCACCCGGCAAGGATTCACTAACAGGGGTTATCTTTTAGCCACAGCTCCTACTTGAACTCTAACTGTATGTAAGCTTATATTTGGCTTCTGTCGTGCTTAGTATATACAATGCAACCAGAGTTTTGCAGGTTTTGCAGCATTCAAAATCTGGAGGTGTCAGAACTGCAAGTCAGTATATTCCTGCAATGCAGTTGATGCAGAACGTGCCGAACGATGCAAGCCAAACAGGCCTTGGTCATTGCGAGCGATAAGTCGCAATTGAGAAGGAGGTCCTTATCACAGAGGACATGATAAGAACAAGAGCAGGCAGGTACTTTGTCTCTCTGCCAAATTTTCTTAGTGTTCATGGATTATGGCAATTGCTGTGATGGAATTACTTTGTATATAATTTCTCAAAACGGAAATTCTCAAAATAGCCTCCTCTCGCAACATTTCCATGACTGCGTTCGTTCCCACTTTAAATCATTTTTACCTTTATTGCATCCTTGTTGCTCTTTACATTTCATCATCACAAAGACGCCCAATTAGTGAGATACAACCGGACCATTAACCTGTCGAAGCGAGACCGGACACTCTCCGATCAGCGGTACTTTACAGGTACTCCGTTTTCATTAGTTGCCATCAACTCCCAGACGTTTGCGGTGATATTTCGCATATGCTTTTATCAAGCAGCTTGATTACTGAGGATTCCATCAAGGGCAAATATATCCCGATGAGGGGAGGTGACATTTAGACGGAGTATCAAGAGGTCAAGACTGTGAATTTGCTGTGACGGGAAGCAACGCTTTCAGAAGTTGACCCGGGAGTCTCATATTTGAGTGTCGTTATGAGACGGTTACTTTTTTCTTCTTTCCCTTTTGTATTATATTCGCATGACGTATTACCTTCCTGTCAGGCTTCCATAATGGACTTTGGAAGAGCGCCGACGAGATAGTCATGACCTGTGTTCAGCTATTGCAACAAACTAGAAATATTGCTCTGCTTGCAACCTGAAGGGCTTTTGGGGCGGGGAGTTCGTCTTTTTCCTTCTAGTTTATTATATTTGGTTACATCCCTTAAGCGTTCCTGTCAGCCGGGCCTTGGCTGCATTCCTGATAGAATATACTACAAACAGAAAAGTTTTGTTGTATTTTCATGTTTTTCATGCTTGGTTTGAGGGTAGTTTTGGATTAATTGATTTGATCTTGTCGCTTGGATATTTCTAATATGTTTGTGACTAAGTGTTTGCGGTCTGTGATTTGTGTTGGGGTTCTTTTCGGTTAAGATCGTAATTACCTGACCTAGCTGAGCTGTTATCTCACATAGAACCCTAACTATCAAACCCTCATTACCCATCGAGCACGTCATCGGCGAAGATCTTGTCGCAAGTTGTGGAATGTGGAGTTTGCTTTCTGATTGAACCTTATGTCAATTTTGAGCCACTGGAGCTACTGTGGGATCGACTTATTTATATATTGCCCCCTTTTTTTTGTTGTTCTGTCGATAATCGCTTTTATGCTTGCAAGCCGAGCAATTGCATTTTGCAGACAGAAAGCATCTTTTAGTGGTGTTTCTCGTGGTTCTGTATCTGTTCAGGCCTTTACAACGACAATGAATATTCCAGAGAAACTGAAGCCGGCCGCCAGAGTTTCGGGGAAGGACCAAGATGTCTGGTAAGTGTGCTGTGGCCCTCAACCCGGATCCCTTCGGGATGGATGCGGGCAATTAATATTGTCCAAATGTGTTAACTGCAAACTCCACAGGTCCATCATCAACGAAGCCGCCGCCGCCTCCCCGCACCAGCCCATCATCAACATGGGCCAGGGCTTCTTCGGATACAACCCGCCGCCCTTCCTGATCAAAGCCGCCCAAGATGCCCTCCTGCGCGTCGAATGCAACCAGTACTCACCCACCAAGGGGCGCCCGAGACTCAAGAAGGCACTAGCCGACGCCTACTCGCCGCTGTGGGGCCGTCAACTGGACCCGGAGCGGGAAATCACGGTAACGACGGGGGCGAACGAGGGGATGCTGAGCGCGTTTATGGGCTTTATCGATCCGGGGGACGAGGTGGTGGTTTTCGAGCCGTTTTTCGACCAGTATATTTCGAATATTGAGATGGTGGGGGGCATTGTGCGCTACGTGCCGTTGACACCGCCAGCCGACGGAGCCGAAAAGATGACGAGTGCTGCTGAATGGACGGTCAACTGGGCGAAGATGGAGGCTACCGTCAACGATAAGACTAAGATGATTGTCATCAACACGCCGCATAACCCCGTTGGCAAAGTCTTTTCCCGCATTGAACTGCAGCGCATCGCCGACATCGCCGTCAAAAACAACATCATTATTCTCTCTGACGAAGTCTACGACCGCCTTTTCTACGTCCCCTTCACTCGCATTGCCACGTTGTCCCCTGAGGTTGAAAAACTCACGTTGACCGTCGGGTCGGCCGGGAAGAACTTTTATGCTACCGGGTGGCGCGTCGGGTGGCTGATTGGGCCTGAGCACCTGATCAAATATGTCTCAGCCGCCCATACGCGCATCTGCTACTCGTCCGTATCGCCGCTACAAGAAGCCTGCGCCGTCGGCTTTGAGCAGGCCGATGCGCACAACTTTTGGTCCGAGTCGATCCAGGAAATGAAGGGCAAGATGGACCGGTTCAACGCCGTGTGGACGGAACTGGGCCTTCCGTACTCGGAGCCTGAGGGTGGCTATTTTGTCTTGGTGAATATGAATAAGGTGCAGATGCCGGAGGGGTATGTGTTCCCGGAGCACGTGGCGAGGAGACCGCGAGACTTCAAGTTGGCGTGGTTTTTAATTAATGAGTTGGGGGTTGCGGCGATTCCGCCAACCGAGTTTTACACAGAGGAGAACGCGGGTATTGCCGAGGACTGGATACGGTTTGCGGTGTGTAAGGAGGACGATGTGTTGGAGAAGGCCAAGGAGAGATTGCGGGGGTTGAAGAAGTTCATTAAGGAGTAAAGGAACAGATGAGAATGCTTTAAGGAGTATAGGTAAATGCAAATGGATAATGGGTAAAGTACAACAAGAAAACAAAAAAAAACCGTGAAAACCCAAACGTTTAATCAACAACCCGACCGACCACCTGTCCATCCGTTCCTATCTATCCCAAATTACCGCCCAGATTATTGTAATCATTCATTGCCTTTCTTTCCATCACTCGTCTATTCGATATGTAATCTCACTCTCCCCTTTTCCCTTTCTCTTTTCCTTTCCTTCTCCCCACTATCTCTCCCTTCCATCGCCAGAACCACGTGATGTCCCAACACCACCAATACCACCAAGCTCCCCCACTTACCGACCCCTACCCTCTCATCTCTCACCCAGCTGCCACCTAGGTAATACCCTACACCCGCCAACTCCCCGACACTCATTATGGCCACGACCACATCCTTCGCCATCTCCAGAGCATCCGTCTTATCGAAAATCCCAGAAACAAGACTTGTCACCGATGTCCAGACCGGAACCATGGCCATGACACCCAAAAGACCCAAAGCTGCCATCTGGCAGAGCCTGCCGGCCTCTTCTTCCAACAATAATCCCAAAACCCATAACAAAAAAACCTGGAACACCAGCAGTAAAGGTACTGCCAGAGGCGAGTGCAGAATCTGTAACGCAAAGGGATTTGCTACCTTCCGTTGCTTTTCTCCCAACCCACTACTTAGTGTTTCCGCCCTCTTGGCAATCATCGTCGGCGAAGAAAAGATCGAACTCGTGCTATGAGTTGGAGATGTCGGCTGCACCGCGTTGTGGGTGGATGAGTCGCCCTCGTCGGGACCAAGAGAGAAACTGCGGTTGAGCATGGACGCAAGATCAGTGCGCGGGTCATTTTGCGAGATGGGAGCAAAGAAGCGGGGTTCCGCAAATTGCACGTGATGGCTCTCATTGCTGTTGGAACGGACGCGGTTGTATTTGGCGGTGGCAAAGGGGCCAACTTGATCGTCACTGGGAATCTCGAGTGGCGAACATTTAAAGGAGCCAGCAAAGTGATTAGGCTGAGCGGCAGTGGCAGAGTCGAAGCTGATACTAATACCAGGAGAAACACTCTGCTGGAGAGTCCCCGTAGCTTTTATAGCTGCAGCCTGTTGGCTAAGGTATTTCTGTACAGGCGGCTTTGGTGCCGGCGGTACCTTGAACCAAAATGGCCCTGTTAGTTCTTCCTTCTTGATCTTGGGCGCAAAAGGATTGCGATTCTCAGGCTCTCTTCTCAACGCCGGTGGCGGTTCCTGTTTCTCTATTTTCTCTACCATGGAAACAGGTCGCACAGCCGGCTGCGTCGGCGACCAATCCATAGCATCAGAATCATCCTGTGAGATTGCCTGGAAGCGCTTCGGGGCTGTACCAAGAGTGCGAGATTGCATGTTTGCGCTCATACCCAAGCCATATCCCGTACCTATGGAGCCAAAGTTCGACCTACGAACGGGACTACTGCTACCGGGTGACGTAAAGTTGGTCCGACGAGCGGGGGATGTAGGGCTGATGGGCGATGGCAGAGTTGAGACAGGAGCAGTGAGGATGTCGTCGAGGATAGAGCTGAGACTGGTAGTCTCCATGGCTCTTTTCACTTCAGGTTCCATAGTCCCTTCGCGGCTGTTGTTGGTCAGGTGAGAGCGGGAAGCTGATTTAGAGACGGAGCTCTTAAAAGCGGTCTTGGCGTCATCGTTTCCAAACAAGGGCGTTGTATCAAGACAGACCACACAGCGTGATGATAACAAGGCGTAAATGAAAGTAATGGCTGCTACCGTATGCGCACAAAGTCTGGCCATCTCCTGATCGCCCCGCCCCACTTCCATATCATCCAGATGCGGAAAGCCAAATCTCGCAGCCAAAATCAAGGCCTGTAAGGAATACCATGAGCTTAGTCCTAGCACCGGTTTCGCAAATCCTCTAAAAACCTGCGGAAACCTCGGGTTCCACCACAACGTCATCAAAGACATGACCAGTCCTGCTGTCAACATATCATTGCCACCCGGTAATATCCGGGCGACTGCCGTGATGAACCGCACACTTGTCACCAACCAAGTTGGCCAGTAAAACCAGATTCCATCTTCTTCTGACGCATCCGGCGCCAGCATGGGCCTCGACACTGTCTCAATAACCCCGATATGCCACAATGCCTGCGCAATAACGCCTCCCCACCACAACGTCTTGCCTAACTTGTGTGCCACGTCCAGACTCGTGATTCCTTTTCTTTTGTATCGGTTGGCCCGACTCTGTTCCATCATTCGCCTCAGATAATCCGTCTTGGCCGTATACCGCGCCTGCTTGACTCGTGCAGCCACTTTGGGCTCACATGCAGCGCAAATTTGCGGATAGCGCTTTTCGAGGTTTGCGCGGAAGGTGTAGTAGTTCCTTTCGAGGATAGCATATTCGGGGTCATTAGGATCTGATGGCAGATATTGCGCCAAGGACGATGTGAAGAGATGCTGGTTTTTGAGGCAGGTCTTGCAAAATATGGAATTTTGAGGTTCAACTGAGGCTGAAGCTCGGAAGGACCGGGCATATTGTGGAACGGATGTCGAGATGGTGGCTTCAATGGGTGGATCAGTGATGTCTCCGTTCTAGACACGGAGTTTTTTTTGGTTAGTCCAGGCAAGACGGAGAAGCGGAGAGGGTGTTTGTAAGGGTATGGCGTACCTCGTCCAACCAGTTAGTGGCATCGCAGCTGGGACAGTCGAATTTGCGGAGTTGGCTACCGGGTTCGAATTTCTTTCCTTGAGATTTATTGCAGTAGAAACACCGCAATTGTTTTGCCCGGCGCAAAGACATGGCTGCAATTGCCGATGGTCCGGCTGTTTTTTATCTGGTGGAGCTAGAACCCAATCTCGATCCAATTAATCAGACAATGAAGCCAAGTTCGCGGAGGACCGCCATCCAAGCAAGCGGCTCAAAAAATCGGAGATCTGATAGCAAACAATGGATTAAAGGCGAATATTGATTGTGTTGGTTGAGCTCGCAAGCAAACGGTAAACAAAACACAGAACGATGACGGTGGTGCTTTTGTTTGTGGGATTTGGTGCTAAAGAGCGTGCGGTGACTTGATGTAAGGGTTGCAGCTGCAGATTATTTGATTGTAGGATCGCGAAAAGGTACAGCGAGAAGTGACAATGACGCACGGAAGAAAAGGTTGTCGCGAAAAGAGGCTGTCGGCGGATGGTTCCGTGGCGGAGGATAACCGAGTACTGGTGGAAAGGCAAAGGTCGAGATTTGTTTGGGAAGCTGAATATTCTTGTTTGGTGTGGATTTTTCAGCCTTGTGTTTTTAGTGCTGGTTTATTGTGCGTTAGTCTTTGCTTTAGTAATGAGAGATAATTGTTAGGATTGGTGAGGGCGCGATATAAAGCAACAAAGTGGAAAAAAAAAAGAGATGTGAAGATGCCCTTGTGTAGATCCCAAGAACTTGTTATTATGGGCCAGGGTTTGTCTCATAAATTTTGATTCCTCAACAAAAATAAACATGCAAAAATGAAGAAAAAAAAGAAGCTATGCGAACTTTTGGAGGCACTTGAAAAGAAACAAAAGCAAAGAAAAACATAAATTCATTATTGCTCAATGAACATCATAGAAAAGAAAAAAAAAGTTAACAAAGCTACACTCCAGGCAAACCCAAATGCTTCCCGAAAAAAAAATCGTCACTACCTCAACCCACCGCTCCACTTTCCCGTTTTGGTCAGTATCTTCTTCCTTCCTAACCTCCGCCCCGTTGCCCGTTTGTCAAAAAAAATGGAGAGCTAGGTCCTTCCCAATCTGAACCGAAAAGTGGACTGACTGGACAGAAGCTCGCAGAAGAGCTTGATCCTTCAAATTCAGTTCCTTTTCTTTCTTGGAGTTAGGGTCCTAATAAACATTTTAGGGTTATTGGTGAAAAGATTGGATAGCAAGGGAACAATGGCAGGTAGATGGAATCTACTTTCAATATCAGGCGAAGAGCAAGGGATAGCCGCCAGAGGGAGAAAGAAAGATGCATTGTATTGCTTTTGGATGGAATCGTAAGAAGACGAAAAAAGGAGATGGTCAAAGTGGAATTTCATTGTGCTTTACAACTGAAGAATCCCAATATTCATTATGATATCGTGAGATACAACCCAACGTAACAATAAATATTCCTCCACTACCACATTCAACCTGTCAGATCCTTCAACACAGAATTACATAGATATAAAATATATACATGATGTCCCCGTTAGCTTACAACGGCACCGCAAACCTCATAAACTCTTCATCTTCCAACAACTGTCCAAACACCTTCCTCGTCAAACACGTGCATACCTCCACATCGCCATTCTTCTTCCGCGGCATCACCATCGTCATCCCCCCAATCTCGTGCGTTGCCGACGACCGCACACACTCTGGGCTCTTGCCGAAGCCCAGGTCAATGTGGTAGTTATTCCGCTTAGCCCAACTGGTAAAGATAAAGTCCTTGCTCCGATCGTAGACAAAGACATTGGGCATCAGGGTGGCCCCGGGTTGCTCGAGTTCCTTGATCCACTGCTTGGCAACGGTGGCGAGAATAAGCGGGTTGATGTCCTTTCGGAGCTGCCCGGCGAGGAGGCCGAGAGGCTCGTTGACCATTTTGTCAATTGGGGAAATCGTCGGTACGTACATGGCCATGAACCCGGGGTGATCTTTATGCACACCGACAAGTTCCCGCACGTCGACGCTCCGAAACCCAAGGATGTGTTGGCCCGGTTTATACCCTCGGGCCTTGGTGACATGCTTGAGGAAGAGTGCCGTGATGGCATCGTCTGTAGACACAAACGGCGCATCTTCGGCCATGGTTTCTGTAGCAAGATTCTTGAGTTCCCGTTGGGCCTCGGTGGTTATCAAAAAGGTCTCCCATTCTCCGTTGACGGGGTTGGGCGGGTCATCATACCGGGGGTACCACCGTGGCTGCTCAGACATTGCCGCCAAGTCACTCTTCAACTCGACATCCGATGTGTCCACCATTCCTCGCCGCGGCTGATTCCACAGTCTCAGTTCCTCCTCCGTAAACTTGGGGTCCATCTGGCAGCACCGGGAGACAATCTCCACAATGGTCGTGTGCCCTGTGGCATCGCAGACCAGATGCGACGTCGACGAGCCAATCAGGACGCCGCCCCGCAAAAAATTAATATGCAATCGAAAAACCGGATGCGGCTCGTCCTCGAGATACTTTTCATCAGGGTGGCCTGGGAAATTCCGCCGCGTTACATACAACCCTTCAGCGAGATAGCGCATAGGGAAGTTCCGCAGCTTCATCTCAGCGAAGGTCGGGTGCGTAGGATCCTCGGTGTAGTCATTGATGATGACCAACGAGGGCTCTCCGCCGGCGGGAATCAAGGGGTCCGGGGTAATTTTCCAGAGGGAAGTGGGCGATTCGTGAGTGACGCGGCCAGCGAGCCAGGGGAAGAAGATGGAAGCTTTGACGGTGGCGGTGGTGAGACGGGTGGTGATTTCTTGTTTGGATGAGGGGTCAGTGGGGACGGAGTAGAGGGCGAAGATGTTGGTGATGAAGGGGGTGACGGCGGATTGGCCGAGGGTGTCGGTGTAGAAATCCAGGGGGATAGACATTTTGGTGAGGATAAAAGAGATCAAATGAAAGGAGTGGATAATATGGCTTGAAAGAACGAAATCTTGACACGTGAACACATACGGGGGCAGCTCTCCTTTTATATATCAGGCCCCGTATATGCCCGTAGCTTTTTATTTCCTCATCTCTTGCTCTATCTGTACCAATAGACCTATTATCCGCATCATCCTTCTTCTGGGGTACGGAGCCCGCTCATCCTGTTTATTTTAGTTGGTATATCAATTCATATATACACATCCATATTTCCACTCGCCTACATATTTTCCGATTCCTATCTACGTAGGTGGGGTCTTGTGAAATGGGATTGCCATGTGGGAGCAGTATAGCATAGTGTACAGTGTGTAAGCGAGTGGTAGGGTTTAGACCAAGAGGCGGTGTCAGCGCTAGGGTTAATTTTTAGTGTGACATTGTATATGGAGGCAAGCCCAGAGACCGAGTCTTCGGGAACTTAAGTAAATAACAAAAAGCCATCTATGCATTCCAGAAGATCTATGTGGCCATGAAATGTTAAAGATGATGCAGAGAAATCGTCTGACAAGGACAAGTATATCCTGAATTTTGCAGGTTGGTGATGTCTCCACCCCATTTCTCTCCGCTCCTCTCCGCTTGAAGAGCAATAAAGCCGGCGTAAACCTGTCGTAGCGTAGAAAGATCTTATCTGCCAACCATGTTGAGGAGAGAAAGATGAACTTGTGTTTTTGTGTTTTTGAGCAAAATGTATAAGCCACAATGGTGATGGTGAGACCATTTTATTATTCTTGATTTCTTCATATATAATCTCTTCCGGAAAATGGGACAGATTTTCTTGAGTTTCTTTTTTTGGGATAGTGTTGTGATAGTACTGAAATATTCAATTTTTTATTTTTATTTATTTAAATTAATCATTTAATACGGGGTAATTGCAAGGTGTACTTCTTGCTGGATTGGTGTAAACCAACACATGTACAAAATCTCAACTTTTGTCATCTTTTGCTCGTACTTTTGACGAGAATGCATTTTTGCTCTCCTATTTTCACCTCTGTTGCTTTCCATTGCCAAATTCTCATAGTTACCGACACAGAACAAGATCATCAATCTTGACTTATCCATCGATCGCAATTGGCGCTAGCAGCACTGGCGAAAAAAGAGCCAAAAGTTGACATCAATCAACCTTATCTCCGTCGCCGCCGCAAAAAATCAAAGCAAAAATCCTACGATTAATTCCCCGTCCCTGAAATCCGCCCCTCACTGACTACGGCGAAACGAGACGGGGACTAATTGTGTACCTGACTCTTATCACCGCGGCTACGATTAAAATTATCAGGACGAATTTCCGGCTCGGGACAGTGCCTTTGTTTGTTTTAGCTTCACGTAGCGATCATTGATCTCTGCGACGACGGAGAAATTCGATCTAGATAGAAGCAAAACGAAGAATACCCTCTTGTGTCCATATACATACACACACATATATAAAGGGCAGTACAAACAAAAAAAGAGGAACATACAAAAAATACATATATTTATATCGAAGTCAACTTCAGCTCATCATGGCGACGGTCAACGAGAAAGCCGGGGCACCCATTGCCTCGGAGCCCGGCAACGATTCCACAGAAAAGAAAGACATCGATGCGGGGCTCAGAAGTTACAATCACTGTATGTATCCCCGCTGTCAGCAGACCCTCCAAAATTTCCCCCATCTAACCCCCTTCCGATAGACAAGAAAGCCCTCCCCCGCTGGCGTTACAACCTCCGCCAGAAACTCATCCCCTTGGTCCGCCTCGAAACCCCTCACCTCGCCCGCTTCCAGGCCTGCGCGCGTTCCCCATTTTGGGACTCGTACTTTGCCATCACGGCGAATCTCGGCACGCACACGGCCTTCATGGTGGGGCTTCCCGTGCTCTTCTGGTGTGGGTTTGAGGCGTTTGGGAAAGGACTGGTGCACATTCTGGCCGCAGGTGTCTTCTTTTCGGGGTTTATCAAGGACATGTTGTCGTTGCCGCGGCCGTTGAGTCCACCGTTGCACAGAATTACGATGAGCGGAAGTGCCGCGTTGGAGTATGGGTTTCCGTCGACGCATAGCACAAATGCCGTGTCAGTGGCGGTCTACGGCGTGCTGAAGCTGTGGGATGAGGGCAACACATACGGCGAGGGGACAAAGCTGGCCCTGGAGTTACTGAGTTATTTTTACGCGCTTTCGATTGTTATCGGCAGATTGTATTGCGGGATGCACGGATTTCTTGATGTAATCGTGGGTTCCTCGCTTGGTGCGGCCATCGGGTGGGCTGAATTTGCCTACGGTCCGGCTTTGGACCAGTACATGTACAATAGCTCGTGGCTGGCGCCCGTTGTCTGCACCCTTATTATCATCATCCTCATTCGCATCCACCCGGAACCCGCCGATGACTGCCCTTGCTTTGATGACTCAGTCTCCTTTGCTGGTGTTGTAATTGGACTTGAGTTTGGCACTTGGTCTTACGGTCGGGCCCTTTTCGATACGCGGGTGCCGATTCATCTGGCGGATAACGTCGATGCGATCCTGTCTTTGGGTCTGCCCATTATAATTGCTCGTTTGGTCTTTGGAGTTCTGATTATTGTCGTCTGGCGGGAAGTGATGAAGCCGACCCTCCTCAAGTTTCTGCCGCACATCTTCCGGTTCAGTGAGAGAGCGGGTCTCATCTTGCCGAGACGCTTCTTCAGCTCCGCGACAAAGTACGATAGGGTTCCCGGGGGCGTTCATATGGACACGTTGTTCCCGAGAGTAAAGGATATTACGGGAGCCGTGGAAAACATTCGGAAGGCTGGACGTGGAAGAAGCGTCAGTGTGGGACCGCAGAGCGCGGCGGATGCATACGAGACGTTGGTGTATCGGGAACGGAGAAGACGCGAGAGCATTGGGAGCAACGGGTCGTTGAAGTCGAAGACTTCTCGGGGGGACCTTTGGGAGGGACAGAAGCAAAAGGACGGCGCGGTGTCATTGGGGAGAGAAGGAAGCGACGGAGAGAGGGGGTGGGAAGAAAGTGATAATGATGAGATTAGCGATGGGGAGGTGTTTAGGCGGTTAGTGACGCCGAGAGTACGGTATGATGTGGAGGTTGTAACTAAGTTGGTGGTTTATACGGGGATTGGATGGTTGAGTACGTATGCGATTCCGCTGTTGTTTGAGGTGGTGGGGATGGGGCTGGGGAGGGCGGTTACTGCTTGAGTGACTGACTTAGGCGAGCAGGACGGTACAAATATATAGAAGATGGGAGAGATCATAAATCTGAATTTCTTTGAATATATTGAATGTTTTTGTTATTTATTTTCATTACTTGACTCATTTTGAAGAGAGTATATAGCAGTGATTGTGCTTGAAATATACCACGACAGAACTAATGCCATATGATGTCATCAGTGTTCTGTGTAGATTTCTACATCCAGCATCACTTCCCAAAATCTTATCAGATCGTTCCGCAGTGCCTAGTTAGTTAGCTGTTGACTATCGGCTAACAAAACCCCGTCTTTATCAGGCTGTTGATCTCACTTTCACACCGAGACCCAGTAGCATGCATATTGGTAGATAAAATTGTCACTCCAATCCATGACAACAAGATGTTGCTGCAATGCCATCCCCCCAAAGAAATGAAAGAAATATTCTTTACCCCCATTTGGGATCTGGGTTCTTCAAAGGGCAATGCAGATATCCCAAAAAACCTCCCATTCGCAATCCTAAATAATCTCAAAAATCCCAAGCCGTCCGTCTACGCGACCCATAAACATAGGTCAAATATATCCCTATAATATCCCATTTTATATGTATGTATTATTTTGATCCACAAGCAACCTCAAAAAAACTACAGACCCGCAACATCTCCCCATAATCGAACCACCTGACCTGGGACGCGCCTAGGCAGGCAACTCACTAATCTCCGTCCCTACTGGGCGTCTGTTTGCTCGTTTTTTTTTTTTTTTTACAGCTGTTGTTATTTTCGTTGCTGGAAGGGAAGGTTAGAAGGGTAGGAATAGTGGGCTACAGAAGGGGGCCCCGCTGTGAACGTGGGAAAGGTGGGAAGTTGTTGCGTGGATTTTTTTTTTTTCCTCTGATTTTCGGGAGGGGAGGGGCCCAAAGCCAAAGAAAGACAAGAGTTTGATTGAGTGGAATTTTTGGAATAATGACGCTTGCTTTGATTAATTTTTTGAGATTTGCGATTCAAGATTTTGGTGTCATTTTTTGATTCACGCCATCTGAACATTATTCTTTTTTTTTTTTTTTTTTTTGAATGACGACGATGAAAATGACGATAATCACGGCAACAAAGTAAATGATCTAAAAACAAGAATTCCCTGTGATTCATTTAAGCAGAGACAAGATTCAAATCAACATCGATTAAACCACGGACCCGATCGGTGATTTGAGGCGGCGACAAAAGAGCGATCGATTTGATTTGTCCGGAAGCGGCATTGTTGGGTTTATTGGGGCGCGACTGCAGCAAGATTACACATCCAGACATTATACATACATACAAACATACCTACATATAGTATCAATCCTCCACCGATAAGCTGACCGAAAGGACCGACCGACCGACCCCAGCTGCCAAGATACAGAGTGACTAGCGGCCATTCGCGCGAATATTACGGTATACCTGCATTACGTTTATCCTCTAACGGACCGGTCCTTTGGTATACACACATTCAAATGCCCCCTACCTCACCAACAACCTCGGTCCCCCACCGGCGCTCTCTCCGCTCTGCAACTTCCCAGGAATCACCCGCCGATACCATGGACGTCGACAATGAGGCTTCGGTATCAGTGCCCGAGCCCGAACCTGAGTCTGAGCCGCAGGAAATAGGGGTGGATGTCGAGGGGCAATTTGATGAGATGATGAAGCAGATGGAATTTGAGATGATGGGGGAACCGGTGGATGCCAATGCGAATGGCAATAGGAATAGAAACAGACCTGATAATGAGGAAGGAGAAATCGAAGAGCTGGAGGAGGCAGTGCAGAGGCAGTTGAGAGGAGAGGTAGAGGGTGTCGAGAAGGCTTTCGAAAAGACTACGGCAGAAAACCTGTCATTAGAGGACACGACAAAGACACAAGATACACCACCGATAGGTTCTGATGCGAAATCGACACCGCCGGCGCAATCTGCCGCCACTTCCGATAACGACGCTAAGGAAAGCAGCGATGGCGAACAACAAAATCAAGGAGAGAAAGAAGAAGACACACCATTAGACGTCAAGCCGGCGGAGTGGTCGGGTCAAGTACCAATTTTCAGGCCGACAATGCGCGAGTTTCGAGATTTCAAGAAATTTGTAAGTTTGTTGTTGCAGTCTGCGATGCGCCATGCGCCAAAAAAAAATAGAACAATTCTGCATGGTGGGAGGGCATGGCATGAGGAAGTGGATATATGCTTCACAGTAAAAAAAATGACGTCGTTTGGTGGGAATCAAGTGACTTACATACCCATGGAATCTCGTCACACCCCCACGCACACATCATGTCTACATATATCCAACAGTCACCTTCATCACCACTACATATACATAATACACTAACACATAATCTTCGCCAATTCTACAGATGGAACATGTCGATTCCTATGGTATGCGCTCCGGAATCATCAAAATCATCCCCCCTGCCAAATGGAAAGACTCCCTGCCGCCCATCAACGACCTTGTCAAGCAGGTCCGCGTCCGCAACCCCATCAAACAAGACATCATGGGTTCTAGCGGCACCTATCGACAAGTCAACTTTGTCCACGGCCGCGTTTACAACATCCCACAATGGCGCGCCCTGTGCGACCAGTCAGAACATCAGCCGCCGGCACGTCGTGGAGAGAAGCGCAATGCGGCGCTGCTGTCGAGTAGGGTCAAGGCGTCTAGAGCAGGTAGACCCAAGAGTGATGAGGTGCAGAGTACGTCGGCGAGAAGAAAATACAGCCGGAAATTAGACAATACCAAGATTGACGAAGAGGCGTTCAAGGACTTTGATTATCACATGGATATATCGGAGTTTACGCCCGAGAGATGTGAGGAATTGGAACGCATCTACTGGAAGACACTTACCTATGCGCAGCCGTTATACGGAGCCGATTTGATGGGCACCTTGTTCCACGAGGAGACTACGGAGTGGAACCTAAACAAGCTGCCCAATCTGCTCGATGTGCTCGGAACTAAGGTACCTGGAGTCAACACAGCCTATCTGTATCTTGGCATGTGGAAGGCAACGTTTGCCTGGCATTTGGAGGATGTTGATTTATATAGCATCAACTACTTGCATTTTGGCGCGCCGAAGCAATGGTACTCGATTTCCCAGGCGGATTCCCGGCGATTTGAAGCGGCCATGCGGAGCATCTGGCCACAAGAAGCAAAGGCCTGCGATCAGTTCCTACGGCATAAAGGGTTCCTCATTTCTCCACAGCATCTCAAGAGCCACTACGGCATCACTGTCAACAAGGTTGTGTCGTACCCGGGCGAATTTGTCGTGACTTATCCATATGGATATCACTCAGGGTACAACTTGGGCTACAACTGCGCTGAGGCAGTCAACTTTGCTCTGGATACGTGGTTGCCAATGGGTAAGATTGCCAAAAAATGCGAGTGTGCTGAGGCGCAAGACTCTGTCTGGGTTGATGTCTATGAAATTGAGCGGAAGCTTAGAGGCGAGCCTGACCCCGAGGAGGAGGAATTTGAATACGTTGAAGTCGAAGATGACGAAGATGACGAAGACGACCAATATGATGAGGAAAATGAGGAAAGGGCCGGGAAAGAAGATCATGGAATTCCGTCACCGCCTGATAGTAGCAGCGGCCGCAAAACGAATAGCCTCAAGCGGAAACAAGCCGATCGCCCCGAGAAAGCTCCCAAGGACAAGCCTGCCAAGAAAGTCAAACTTGTCAGACAACCTAAGCACCGCGGCGATGTCTGCGCTCTCTGTCCCAACAGTGTCCACGGTTTGGAGGTCCTCAAAACGAATGATGGTCGGAGTGTCCACCGGCTATGTGCCCGGTACTTCCCTGAGACATGGTTCGATGTGGATCCACAGAATGAGGAGGTTGACATTGTTGGCAATGTGTTAGAGACTTTGGAAAAGCGGAATGACATGAAGTGTCTTTTTTGCCATTCCAAACGGGGCGCTTGTCTGCAGTGTTCGCAGCTAGGGTGTTCACGGCTTTACCATGCCTCATGTGCGGTGGCTGCGGGTGCTTATGTGGAAGAGGGGCTGGTTCCGTTGTTTGGTGCCGATGGAAAAGAATACGCTCAAGAGGCTGTTGAGCTGACTTGTCGGTTCCACAGAGTCAGGAGAAGCCGCTTTGAGTCAGGATATTCACTAGAAAAGGCCGGGAAGGCTGCCAAGTTGGCGGCCCGGTTGACAAAGGGAGATATCTGTCAGGTGCAGCTGCATACCAAGGATGTCTGGGCCGGCGTTGTTGTGGATAATCGGCCCGACGAGGAGATGATCATGTTGAGTACCATTCCCACCAGAGACCTCGTCGAGGTGCAATGGAAATGGGTTGTTGTTCCAGATCCGACAGATCGTCATCTGCCAGTTGCCTCCCCCGACGCTATCCCGATGCCCCGGTCCAAAAAGGCCCGCGATGATCTTAAAGCCACCCAAGGCGATGGTGCCACACCTAGAAAAGACGAGATTTTCTTTGACGGATACATCTGGGGCGAGTTTATCGTCAACCACAAGTGCAAAAACCCCAACCAGGAACCTGTCTATATTGAAAAGCCCGGAAACGGACCCTTTTTCTACATCCCTAATGTCTCCACCGAGACCAAATCCTACTACCATTCCGACCCCAACTCGACGAAACCCGACTATACCACCGATTTCTTCTCACGCTACAACAGTTATCTCACCCAAAAGCTACTCCAACGAGGCACAACCCAACAAGACACTGCTACAAAGGATACTGTCCTACAAGACACCGTCAAACAGGAGCTTCCTCCGGGCTTCCCCGTCGTATCGACGCCCTACCAGTTGTATAAACGGCCGGCTCCTCTAGCCACTCCGAGTATCCCGGGGACCCCGACGAGGCCGGAGCCAAAGACGTCTGCGGATATGCCACAGCCGCAGTACCGGCCACCGCCAATGTCTGTGAAAACGGAGAAAGGTAGAACGAGGACGTCGACACCAACAACAGCAGGGTCTCATGCTGTGCCGTCACCAAGTCCAGTACTACAGAGACAAGGGCCGCCAGGACCTCAAGGACTTCTGCACATGATGCATCAAGAGCCTCCTCCGCCGGGTCATCCGCACCAGGGACCCCCAGTGGTCTACGGACATTCGCCACAACACCCATATCCACCGCACATACTCCCTCAGGGTTTCCCGGATCATTACTACGTTCCCGGGCCGGGACCTAACGCCCAGTTCTACCCAGGCTATCATCCTCCGCAATTTATTCCCTACGGTATTCCTCATCCAAATCAGGGTCATTCCTACGGATCGCCATCGCCGCATTTCTATCACCCGCAGTTCCACCCCCATTCCCATGTCATACATCAAGGGCCGCCTCCCAATGTCCCGATTGCACCGATGCTGCCACATGGTCATGGAGTCCCAATGGGGCATTACATGCCGCCATATCCCCAGCCAATGCCTTATTCTCCCAATGGTGCCCCCCCAGGTCATAATATGTCCCCACAAGGACCTCCCCAACGTCATCCCCAAGGACCCCCTCAGAATACTCCCCAGGGTCCTCAAGGAAACCCGCAACCCCCGCAAACCATCACACCTATCCTCCCGCCACCTCCCGGAACTGTCGATTCAGTACCCCGAGGGAAAGCCCCACCGAGTAAATCAATAGCGGTCCCAGCCAAAGAGACACCTGTGCCAGTACCAGCTAAATATCTGGCGGGTGGTTCAGCACCAGGGTCAAAAGCAGGGACGCCAGCAAGCAAAGGAAAAGATGCGGTAAAAGAAGCAAGTAAAGAAAAGGAAAAGCTGAAGGAAAAAGAAGTACCTCGGGTTTCGACGACGCCAATTCCAGTTCCTGTGGTTGTGGGGATGAAGACTCCGGCCACAGTTCCTTCTCCTTCTCTTTCAACAGCAAGCAAAGACAAAAAACTGAAGAATAACGAAACACCTTCATCTTCCTCTAAGCCTCCCAATAAAAAGAATGAAGACGACGACAATCTAGCCGAGGTCCCTTGTGACTCGATGGGCGAAGTCAATAGCGTGCTCTTTCACTTGAGACGAGTGAGTGACTCGGGGACGGAGATCGCCGGGACCAAGTAAGCGCATGGATGGACGGATGTTTTGTTTTCTTTGTCGTGAATGTTTTTTTGTCTCTTCTTGGATGGTTGGACTGGATAGGGTAAGGTTAGGATGAGAGGCGTTTCTTGATACCTGATTGATTGATTGGCTGGGAACCGTGAGTTTTGTTTTGTTTTTTTGGTGTTGTTTCTTCTGCGGATTGATTTCTGTTGATACCAAAGTTGATTAATCAAATAGCCGACGGCAGTGGAGTGTTTATATGCCGCTCACTCAGATCTCAGATAGCTGATATTGATCCGGTAGGCCATGCCATGTTCGTATATAATAGTTAGTGACCAATGATGTGGTGATTTCACACCCAGTCCATGACTATTAGTCTTGTTCTCCTGCATATTCCTCTAAACACATCGTATTGTTTCCCATGCCACCGCATCTCGCAACTTTCCCATAATCCGATTTCCATGAATTCTTAAACATGATCTCATATTTTGTTATCGGTCCTTTTCCCCAACCCCACCCCTTCATCCGCACGGCCCAACGCATCTTCTGAGATGATGACTAAAGCTGCATGCCTATGCTATAGATTTGGCTCCGGGATCATCCCGACCAGAAGATTCTCAAGAACCTGGGCGGCTGAGCGTCTTAGTAATTGTGTAGAGTTCTGCCGATAAGTGTAAATTCTAAGAGCACCTCAACCCTAACATTGTATAGTTTTTGTATGAGCAATGGATGAGGGAAAACAGCAGGGAGGGTAATGGCAGCAATGCAGATTGAGATGTTGACCAGGATTCGGAAGATGAGTATTCGGGTTGGTCGCATGTGAAAAAGTGACATCGACAGGATAGTATGTATCTAATTAGTAGGTATGGGTGCCAGAGTCTCGGGAGATCTTATGGGTGCGAGGATTTGCGGCGATATGTCCACATGAAGGAGGGGGAGTGGATGAGGGAAGGAGAATCGCTGAGGCGGTGATAGATGGTTATATTTGCGTTGACCATCGGGATAAACAACTAGCTGAGGTAGAAAGCGAGAAGAGGTGTGTGTCGATTCATGGTGTGTAGAATCGATTGGAAAGAAGGGGGTGATTTTCTAAGATCCTGCATGTAAATATTATACCAGTGGATAACGAAGTGAGGTTTTCCTGTTGCTGTTATTGTTGGTACCAATGTCGATGATCACAACTCGTGTTCGGTACGAATAAGAGGTTGGCTATGCAGCTTCTATGTCTTGAAACATCCAGCAGGCCTGCAGAGCGGTTCTTGGGCGCCAGAAAACAAATAGCTGTACAATATAGCAATGCCAAGAATAAAGATTGGGTAAAGGATTGTGTAGGGGTGTGTTAGTGTAAGGAAATGGATGGCAATGAACGGGTAGGTCGATGCATGATGCAAGATGCAATGGAAGGAAAGAATCTAAATATCATCAAGAAAAAGTAAAAGCCTCCAGTTGTAGGGGCATGGTTGGTGCTTAGTTCTTGGTGCACGGTGACCGAAAACATGAATTTAGATATAAAAATCATATTAATAGGTGTGTGGAAAGAATGGGATTGGGAGGATGCCGATGGAAATGCATGGGGATAAGCATTCAAAATAACGGGTGTAGGCGGGAGCGACAGGAGTTATGCCGATGAGGATTCCTACCCTAACAATGAAGACCCGAGAGCAAAACAACAGAACAAGGAGGGATTAGGTAATGGGTCAAGGCGGATGGCTCATCGGGGTGATGTGAGAGCCCGAAACGATGGGGATAAGGGCTTAGCATCGATGAGGTTCGGAGTTATCATAATGAATGGTGAGAACGAGATTTCTGAGGCAAGAGACTGGACTAGATTAGATGATAAAAAGGCAGGAGAAGTTCCGGAGTAAATCTCATCTCGAGTCTTTCTTCACCATCCCACTTCAGGATAACACTTCCTTCGCTCGTCTTCTTTTGCCCATCATCAACCTCACCCGTCATGACCAAGATACCCCTCTCCAACACTTTTGAAATTGACCCCATGGGCCAACAGTCCATGCTTGACATGTACATCAACCTCGCCACCATCTACCCCCTCCCCCACCCGTCCACTAAATATGCTCTCCTCGCCACACTCTCTGCCGGCATCGTCCGTATGTCCCAAGCCTTCCCCTGGTTCCACGGCTCCGTCGAGAAAATCCCCGGTAGTACCAAATACACCGTCCGCACCGATGTCTACAACGACATCCTGTACGTTGAGGACTTCACCGAAGACCCGGTGCAGTCCAGCTTCTCTGAATTCAAGGCCCGCAAATTCCCAACACACATGTTTGATGAGGATCGGTATTCCCTGAGACATACCATGTCAGGCCATCCAAAGGATCTTGCTCAGCCTGTCAATCCCGTCTTTATGGTCAAGGCCAACTTCATCCCCGGCGGTGTTATTCTTTTCTGGTCCTGCCATCACATTGTCTTTGATATGAATGGCATGGCCGCAACTATGGAGATGCTCTCGCGCTGTTGCAAGGGCGAAGAGCTGACTGCCCACGACATCAAAATCGGCAACAAAGACCGGAATAATCTCGTTGATGTCTCCAACTTCTCCATACCTGAGAATAATAATGTCAATACAGGTGACTCCATCATCCCCGACTGGTTCCCTTCGTACACGCGGACCCCCGAGCCCACCGATCCCGAATGGCACTACTTCCTCTTTGAAAAGGAAGACCTTGACAGACTCAAAGCTGACGTCTCTAAGACGAAGCCGGCTGGTTGTGAGTTTATCAGCACTGATGATGCCCTGTCTGCTTTAGTCTGGCAACGCGTTGCTGCCACCCGGGCACGCGGGAAAGATCCCCAGGAACTCATCAATCTCCTGAGGGCCGTTGACGTGCGCAAGTATCTGGGCGTCGACAAAGATCACCCAGGCATGTTTGTCTCTATCTCGCAAACCACAGAAACTTTTGCTTCCCTCCTCGAAATGTCTCTCGGTCAAATCGCCGCAATCCTCCGCAAAAGCCTTGCAGCAGCCCCAGCCATCAACGCTAAGATTATCATTAAGCATGCCCTTGATCCCAAGTCAGAGATCCTGCCGCCGCCTATAGACATCAATCTTGCCAATAGCATCTGTGTGACAAGCTGGAGTAAGGTGGGAGTTTACAGCCTGGACTTTGGACTCGGACTGGGGACGCCCGAGGCGGTGAGACGAGGAACGATGCCGAGTTTCGGAGGTGTTGCCTTCTTCATGCCCAAGAGGGGCGATGGCCAGGTGGCAGTTAGTTTGTGTTTGACGAAGAAGGAGTTGGCGTTGTTGATCAGCGATCCGTTGTGGCAGCCGTACTGCACTTTGGTTTGAAGTAAAGAGGATATATGGCTTTTGTTAGCGATTACTTGGTATGCAACGTATATTAGGATAGTTAATAGTTTCCTTTATATACTTATCGAAATGCTTAAATTCTTGGGTGTAATCATAGTGAAAACTTAGCTTCTAACAGAGAAAATACAAGATAAAAGAATTTCAGCCTTCTTCATGCCGAGTTCCTTCCCGAACTTATCAACTTCCAACCAGCACCAGCGTGTGGGCCCATTCCCGTCACACAATTCAAAAGAATTCCATCTCATCCAGGCAGCAACAACCCCCAACCCTAAACTTATCCGCCCCCCATCCGCCCGTCTGTTCATCACCACCCGACCGCCGATGGGATAAAACATAAAAGCAAGAGAAAATGACAGTCCTTTCATTAGTTTCAAAGCATGTTTTGCTTATTGGGGCCACTGGGTCCCTGGGAATACATTTAGCCGAGAGTCTGGCGGCAAAGGGGGCCATCATGTCATTGGTGTCAAGGACAGAATATAGACTCAAGAGCGTCCTTTCATCGCTCCCAGCAGCGAACGGAGGTCAACATACCGTGTACCCCGTTGACATTGGGAAGGCCGAAAATGTCAAGGAACTTGTCGGGGCCGTCACGTCAAAAGGTGACGTCGATATCATCGTCAACGCAGCGGGCATTTCTCAAAATAAACTCTTCGGCCGCATCACCGACGAAGAAATCGAACAAATTCTGCAGACCAATTTAATGGGAGCAATCTGGGTCTCCCGATACTTTCAGAAATCACTACTAAAGGCCTCCATGAAGAACGGTGACGGTAGGCCAAACAATATGTTCCGAGTACCCACAGGAAAACTGACAACCATGCATAGCCTCCATCCTCAACATCTCCAGTCTTCTCGCCGTCGCCGGTGGCCGCGGCGCCTCTATATATGCCACCAGCAAAGCCGCACTTCTCGGTATATCCTTTTTTTTTACATAATTATTTTTTTTTTTGCCTGGATAACCCACTGACACTCTTCAGGCCTCACCCGTTCTCTCTCCGCCGAACTGGCCCCGAAAGTTCGTGTCAACGCGTTACTTCCCGGTTACATCGACAGCCGCATGGTCTCCGGTGCGTATTGCCAAAATTATCTCCGAATGGTCATCATATAATGCTAAGACTCTGTCAGATATTGTTACGCCGTCGTCAGATTCCTTGACATCAAAGATTCCATTGGGTCGGTTAGGAAAGCCGGAAGAAGTCACGCACGCGGCTCTCTTCTTGATTGAAAATAAATACGCCACAAATTGTACACTCAATCTAGACGGTGGTCTCTCCGTCGGAATGTCATAACTCATTAAATATACCCGAATAAGGTACAGAAAGACCATCCAAATCATCATCATTGCTAGTCTATACTATTTACATATATCGTGCATCCCCCACTTAATCCAACACAATTAATCCCCCTTCTTCCACAACTTCCTCCCCTTTATCCCTCTCCTCCTTCCTCGCCTTCTTCGTCTCACTCTCACCTGCCCTTTCCCCATCCTCTGAATGCGCTCTCTTCATGCCGGAGGGACCAGCACCACTTTCCGGTATGACAATATCATCATCATCAGTCTCAGCCTTGTTGTCGCTCATGGGTTTCAAGGGAATGTCGGTAATGCACGATTCATAAAGCCAGTTGATTTTCTTGGGGCAGTCGGGGAGATACTGAATGCAGATAGAGACATCCTGTTTGGATGGTTCGTCTTGTTCGTCTTTGACGCTCAAGAATCCTTGACTCTCTATGCCTATACCATATTGTTAGCATCGCATGATAATAACCTACTTGCAATGCCAAAAACTTACCCAACTCTTTCAAAGTCCGCGGCAAATTCACATCTTCATCGGCGTCATATAGCAATGCCCCATCTGCCGTGACCACAAACTCATCCGTATATCCCAACCCCTTCAAAAACTCAATGAGGTCTCCCAGTGTCGATGTCTTCTCATTTGCCTTCAATAGCAAAGTCACCGGGCTACAAATCGGGCAGTCCTTCATCGGCTCTCTCGCATTGTTCGGCGCCAACAATCGATCCGGTGCAAATGGTGTTAGGAAAACTTCCTTGGACTTTTCCAACTTATTCTGAAGGACCTGATAAGCTTGCAAGACCACAAGGCCGGCAGTAATCGCGTTGGTCGTGGCGATAGCAGGAATAATGTTACCAGCCATCTGCTTAACATCAAACCGTGACTTGTTCTCTATGCCAAAGATAGTCGCCCGGATATTCGATGCCGCTGTAACAAAGTTGAGCGTGTCAATATCATCCTTGTCAAAGGTGATGGTGTCGAGTTCATCGGGATTGTTCGCACGCATCTCCTTGACGCGGGCGCCGAGGGCAAGGGTGGACGCCATGAGCATAGCAACGTTTTGCTCCAGAGACCACAAAGCCTGACCGTCATCATTTTCAATGACGCCGACTAGTGGCTCTGCACCCCCCTTGACGTCCGCGAAGGCAATGGGTATCGGCTTCCGCTTGCCCCTCCATATCTCCTCGATAGCGAGTAATCTCAAGATGTCTGTTCTAAACACCTTGTTGAACAAGAGCTCGAACGCCGTGGGGTCCGTGATACGAGCCCGAATCTCCTTTAGCGCCCGAGATTCCCGTCTCAGCTCTTCAATCTCGGCCGCATTCTCTGTATCTTGAGAATGGTCAAATGCAGATTCATCTTCACTAGCGCCGAATATCTCGTTGAGGAGATAAGACTTGGCCCACACAATGCAGTGAATCGGCTGTGACGGAGTGCTTCTGATGGTGCACACCGGGAACGTCTTGGACGTCTCCTTGGGCGTGCAGTCGTAACAAGCTGTGACGCCCTTCTTGATAACCTGAACCTGACCCTTAAAACCCGTTGTTCCACTTTCGATTAAGGGAATGTTGGCCATAAGACACATGCGATTGACATATCTTCTGGATGACAGGTTGTCCAGGGCATTGAAGACAAGGTCAAAATCAGCAAACCAAGATAAAGTAAACATGTTATCCTTAATGTCTCCATGATGCGCAATTATCTCAGCCTTAGGATTGAACTTTTGCGCAACAGATTTGGCTGTCATAGCTTTTGATTGCTTAATATGTTCATGTCTAAACAGGAATTGCCTGTTGAGGTTTGAAAGGTCAATGGTGTCGAGGTCAATGATGGTTACATGACCAAAATTGCTGAGTAAGAGGTCTTTCAGAAGTTCGCAGCCGATGCCGCCAGCGCCAACCATGAGAACTCGGGACTATGGAAGAAGAAATGTCAGTTGGGCTTTTGTACACACTTGGGCATGATCACATGTCAGATGCGCCAACATGTGCGTAGCATACACCATGGATATCAGATCCAGTAATGCATCAAGCCGCAATGCATATGTATATCTGCATTGTAGGCTCGACACCAACTTGGGGGGAAAAAAGCTCACGTTTTGTAACCGCATATCCAGATCCCATCCAAAGACACACTCAATGTGGTGATTCCGCCCCGCCGTCTCCGGAATTTTCTCCAAATTCTTCTTGTACGTCTCCGTGGTAGTATCTGGTTTAGATGCAAAGATGGCATCCAGGAACTCCTCCTGCGACAGCACTGCCGCCTTTCCTGCAGCGTCGGGCATGGTTGATAATGTAATACTTTTGATGTTCCGCAAGGTTGCGCCGGATTTGCTTGTCGCAAATCGATGTTAGGTCGAGGATTGTCGCAAGTGGGATTGTGCTATGAAAAGAACCCCTGGGTGTCGAAGTCGCGAGTATAATGGCAGATTGCAAAGTACGGAATGAGAACAAACGATAAAATTGATGAGATGGTTGTGTCGTGTGAGAACATGTGAAATCAAAGAATAGAAGAGCCTGGTCGGCGACGGACGTAAGATCAGCTACCTAGCGCCACAATCTAGCGCCACAATTACCTAACACCACATATTTGGAACTTCACCCCATTTACTATCATAAGAGATGGATGATCAGAGCAGTCGAAGAAGGACAAAAGAAAATTATTATACCGTATCTCATAATGTATAGACTTAGACATATTCCTTTTGAAGAGATTCACAAACCCCATGCGATGAACTGAAACAATGATTAGGTGTTACTTGCAAGCCTACAAGAATAATGTTTAAATGCCGGCCCAGCATCGTGTTATACAACAAATAGTGTACAAGTCAGTCTCCGAGGCCACCAGAGACCACCATAGTTACCACCTCAATCTTTCCTTGGCATCTTTGGTCCGCATATCCTATCCTCTAAATAATTTACAGTTAACTCCGTTGCAGATGCCCACCACGAATACCCTTCACATATTTTCCACTAATCCAAGAACTTGCCGGACGGGTTGTCCTGACGCCACACCTCATTTATTCCTAGCAGAAGTTAGTCATCAGTCACTTCATTCCACCCCATCATCAAACTCACTCTTCATGCAGTGGGGGCACATTCGGTGCATCCGCTTTGTGTTTCCACATCCAGGGCAAGTGCAAAACGAATTAACATCCTCCAACGCCTTTCCCGCCATCTGTCTATGTCTCTTCTTCATATGCGACGTCTTCTTTTTTGGCACCGCCTTCAAGATCCCCTCCCAGATATCCTGCAAACTTGGCAACCGAATCGAAATTCCAGGCACCAGTATCGTTATTGAAGGCAGAAACGGAACAGCCATGCGAATAGTGTGTGCGGTGATTCTGACGGAAGAAAACATCGCGAGTGCCGAGAATCGAGGGAGGAAAGTGGCCATTGAGGCCAGGCGTACTTGGCTAATGGCGGCCATGGCAAGGTGTGGTGAGGGGTATCTGTGATCTTTGGCCGTAGATGGTGAAGGATCGATCCGGCAGGGTGGAAAGCCGGTCGGTTAGCAGGCTTCTGGCGGTAGAAGGAATAGAGTTTTCCCAGTGCAAGATTGCAAGTCGGTTCAGTCAGCCTGAGCGGAAATATTGTGTACGCCGTCAGTTTTGCGATAGCATCATAGGCTTGCAGGGCATCGATCTCGTGGAAATATGTAGATCCATTTTATGGTTGTGATCTAGGTTTAATTTTCAAGGGTTATAAGCAATCACGTGGTGACAGAAAGTGGTCACATTAAGGGTTTTATTGTCAAATCCTTTTCGTCGTAAAGCTTCGAGCTTCATCCTTAGCTTTATTAGAAAGTGAACAAGGGCACAAATGATTGAATAGATATTAAACTGAAAAGGTTAGCGCAAAGCCTCCCTTCAATGTGTTTCCCCTTTTGTGGCTTCACATAGATGACCCAAGGATATGAAAATCTATTAGTCATACAATGGTGGCGATGGCCTCTGGAGCTAGCAATTCCATCCACTAAGTAGAGTTAATGGCCAGAATACAAAAGCCAGAAGTGTACATGTATGCAAATCAATTATTTGGTACAGGAGATACCGCTGCAGACCATTTAAACCAATATTCTGTACTTGGAGCTACTGTTATAGAACCTAACTCTGAGCCTATCATTGCAATAGAGACGCATAGGTGGCCATTTGCAGGAAGCAACTGCAGCAACGCGCCACGTTGCGCCCACATGGAGCTTTAATAAAGCGACTTGTTGAACATTGCATCAACGTATTGCACTCATAAGTAATCGGGTACATTCAGACAGGAGTTTTCACTCTGACAAAGTCGCAATGTCACGATCGATATCGTGAAATTCCTTGGGATTTTGGTGTACCACGGAGTAAAGTGAAGTTGATATGCAATTGCCAAAGTAGTTACTTCCTTCCATAGAATTTTCATGTTGGTCCCTGGCACTTTCCCTGTGGTCCCTGAATGGCCTCAATCAGGTTGATCTGGATGGCCTTGTCGAGTGGTCCCTTCCTTGCTTCCGCTTGTATGCTTCCATTTTGTTTCTGTGGCTAGTCAGACCCAGCGCCCCAAACCTCCAGAAACTAGCAATTACTGCTTCTGACCCCTGCCCGCCACTGTCAGGGACCTGCCCGTGTAGTTTTGGGAGCACCTGCCTTTTGTTGTATCTCCTGTTGACCGTCTTGAAACCTCCTTCTCTTCCTCCTTTTGCACGTTTATTTTCATTGTGCCTCGTCCATTTTTTTTTCGTGACTTAGCCTCGTTAATATTCTCTTAAGCGGCTCGTCGTTTAGTTGTCATCACGTTGTTGCATTTGAATAATCATCTCGAGTTCGATTTTCTCGTGTTCTCTTCTGCCGACATTTCATTCATTTTTTTCTTAACACACCCTTTCGCGATACCCCTTTTACGCCACGCCCACATTAGCATACTAGAAGTACTGGATCACGTCCCACCTGTCAACTAGTTTGCTTGCTTCTTTTCGATACACTCCACTCTTTAACCACTTTCTACGACAACACACATTAATCACAATGGCCACTACCATCTATCCCAATAGCCATGTCGGTTTCGACAGCATTACTTCTCAGATCGAGAAGAAGCTGCTGAAGCGCGGTTTCCAGTTCAATGTTATCTGCGTTGGTACGTATCTTGCCATCTTCAGATGCCGCAATATGCATTCCGGGGCCAAGAAGTTTCACAAAATCTAGATGTCTGCGATTTGGAAGCGTATTCGCCCATACCAGTGCATATAGACAATAATTTCATGCTAACTAGCTTTTGTTTCTCTCTACAGGTCAGACCGGTCTCGGCAAGTCTACTCTTGTCAACACTATGTTTGCCTCGCATCTGATCGACTCCAAGGGTCGCATGCTCCCCGATGAGCCCATCCGCTCTACTACCGAGATCAATGCGGTTTCCCACATTGTTGAAGAGAACGGGGTCCGTCTCCGCCTCAACATCGTCGACACCCCCGGTTATGGTGATATCATCAACAACGACCGCTGCTGGGATCCCATCGTCAAGTACATCAAGGACCAGCACTCTGCTTACCTCCGCAAGGAGCTTACTGCCCAGCGTGAGCGCTACATTCCTGATACTCGCATTCACTGCTGCCTCTTCTTTATCCAGCCTTCTGGCCACACCCTCAAGCCTCTCGATATCGTTGTCCTGAAGAAATTGTCTGATGTTGTCAACGTCGTTCCCGTCATAGCCAAGGCTGATACTCTTACCCTGGAGGAGCGCCAGGCCTTCAAGCAGCGCATCAAGGAGGAGTTTGCTTTCCACAACTTGAAGATGTACCCTTACGACAATGAAGAGTTTGATGAGGAGGAGAAGGCTATGAACACTCAAATCAAGGTATGCATAGAGTGACAAAGTCATACATGCACACCGAGTCGCAGTGATACTAATATGCTGTTATAGGACCTGATTCCCTTCGCTGTCGTCGGTTCTGAAAAGTCCATTGTTGTCAACGGTAAACAGGTCCGTGGTCGCCAGAACCGTTGGGGCGTCATCAATGTCGAGGATGAGAACCACTGCGAGTTTGTCTACCTCCGCGATTTCCTGCTTCGTACCCATCTCCAGGATCTCATTGAGACTACTTCTCAGATCCATTATGAGACCTTCCGTGCCAAGCAGTTGTTGGCCCTCAAGGAGAGCAATGCGCAGGGCCCCCGGCCCATCAGCCCCGCTGCCGACCGTGGCATGAGCGGTGGTTCTCAACGGCCTGCTCCCAACGGATACTAGGGTGGACCCGTTGTGCGCGAGCCTGTTGGGATCCCCACGTTCTAGAGAGATTCTGCGCAATACTGAGAAATCAATGTTTGGTGGGTAATTGCAAAGAATCTGCTCTCCAGAGTGATTGGAGATTGAGAAAGTGGCTCATTTCTGTTTCTCCTTTCGTCTTCGCCATTTCTTTGAGTGTTTATCTGCAGCGTTTTATTTCTTCGATTCGTCTTCGTCTTCACACAATACTACTGCTCCTTAGAGGAGAGACAGAGATCCAAATCAGTATGGATAGCATGGGTTCCGGCCATAAGGGAACGAGCTGTGTGTTTTGATGCCAACATAGACGGTTTCCTTGCATGATACCTTTTGTTTTTTGATAGTTAATTTGTTAATCTTGTCTGGAATCATGCGTATTTGGTGTGCAGTGTGAAATTGGTGTCATAAGTTGAGCTTGATTCTTGTGGGATAGTCGCTTCTAGCGATCATGAACTCGACCCCGTCCAGAAGATTCGGAAATGGTATCCGTTTAGCAAAAAAAGACTGATAGGCTAATTATTCATAGTTGTGTTAGTGTTTTCAGGTGCATAGAGCTTTAATTTTTGATATAATTTACTAGTTCTCTGGTTAGTATCAGGGTACTCTTATATTAATACAAATACATCTTAATATCAACTCCACATGTGAAATTTTATTGATAATGACGTTGTGTTTAGGGTTTGGTGTTTGTATACGATAAAAGCACGTGATGTGGTGATTTCCAGTTCCAAAGTATGAGGCCATCCTACGAAATGAGGCATCTGATATCCTACAAGATCTCGATACTGAGTGATTGATCGAATTAATTTTTCAACTATATCATAAATAGGTTTTTATTTTGTCATATATGGAAGAATAATCTAATTCATTCTCAAATACATATTCCTCTTGTTCCAATATCATTGCATAATCCACAGTTCTTAGCCCTACGCTACCATGCTATCCACCCGGAGCCAAACCGCCGCTGCGTCTAAACACAGACAAAGCGTTTTGCCGTTTGGTCAGTCGAAACCGCATGTTACAAAGCCGAGAAAGAATCTGAAGGGAAAGGAAAAGGGATTGGTGCTGTCTTCGCAGGAGATTATTAAGGAGGTAGACAGGGAAAGAGAAGAAGAAGTAGAAGTAGAAGAGGTGAAGGGGGTTATTAAGGTGGAGGATGTCACGGGGAGGGATTTGGAAATGTTTTGGGATAGATTGAAGGGGTGGACGGTGCATCAGGAAGACTTGAGTTTGGGAGAGAAGGTGTTACGGTATTTTGATGCGAATCAAAAGTTTGGAGTAAGTTTCTCTATGATAATGATTGTGGTGTTATGGCAGTGGAACTGACTTGTCTTAATAGCCGTGCGTGGGGATCACGAGGTGGAAGAGATGGGAAAGGGCGGAGAAGTTGGGTTTGAGGCCGCCAAGGGAAGCACTTTTGGCTCTAAAGAAAGAAGGGGAACAGAGAGATGATGCACAGGATGCACACATTGATGCATTGTTGAACCCAAGGTTGAGTGGGAAAGCATGATGCAATTATGATTAGTGATTGTATACAAAGATCAGATAAGAGTCTATATGTCAAGAAATTTGCTTTTGGCGATTGTGTGATTCGCTATTTAGTACCATACGCTTTTCGTCCGATGGTGGGGCATGGTTTCTTTGCCGTCAGCTTCCAAGGCTTTCATTGTATCGTACAGATAAAAGTCAATCAACACTGCGTTGATCTCCGCCTCGGGATGATTCCGCTTGATCTCTCGTCTAATCAATTCTACACACCAGATGCTCGCTGCCCGAATCTGTATCTCGTACTTTGACCGACTCTCAATAATCTCCTTCCCCATAATCTTGGTCTGCAATGGAGGACTATACATTAGACAATTCATAGTATTGAGAATCTGCGGAACTCGGTAATCCGCAAACATGGTCAATTCATCGATATCATCAAATTCCCCGAATCCTTCCCCACCAAATGCCGCCCAGACATCTGCCACGAGAATCTGCGCCCTCTTGAGGAACCGTACGAGCTTTTTTCGCCCAGGCCACTGCGCCTCGTCGCGGAAGCACGGGAAACGGTCTGAGAGAATGTTGACCAGGCGGGCGGCGGAGTGGTCGGCGGCGGCAATGAGGTTGACAAAGGAACAGGAGAAGTCTTCGTACATGACGGTGCCGGCTTCGCGGAGGATGGCAAGGCGGAAGGAGAGCATGGGATCTGGTTCGTCAGTAGCAGAGCGGAAGATGTGCGACATGACTTCGGGGGTGAGTGAGTTTTCATCTTGCCAGAAGTCGGGGGTTGTTATAGGGATATCTGGATGATGTTAGTGAGATGAGATGAGAACCATAATGATGAAAATCACATACCTTCTTCGAGTGCTCTTTGGAGAGCAGCAACTAGACCCCAATATCCAGTCCACTTCTTCCCCTTATACTCAATACCAAATCTCTCCTCCTCATTCTTCTCACTCCAGAAGCAGAAATTCAACAAGTCCATCGTCACAATAAACGCCAACGTACTCTCATCCTTTGCCTTTGGATGTAACTCATGTTCCGTCCATGAATCCGTCGAGAAATTTTTGTTCATCATCAGTTGGTAGATGGACTCAGCAGCATTTTTGGTCGATTGCATGTCGATGGAAACGTCAATGGAATCATTGTAAACGTCTTCGACAGAGGAAAGAACACCAGTGGTGGGCCGCGAGGGTAGTGGGGGGCCGGCGAGGTGAGCGCGAAGAAGCTCGAGGAGTTCGGGGTCGGCTTCGTCGTCAGACATAGCAGCAAAAATTTGTAGGTGAGATGAGATATGAGAAACGGGGGATGAGCGTAATTAGTTGTGTGAGATGATATGAGTTCTGTAGAGGGGTAATATATCAAACTGATGGTGGTTATGTCATCTGTGCAATATGTGGGGGCGAGGGGTGAATTCCGTGGGTTATTTCCAATTATGGCAACATTGAGACGGTATCTGTAGAGTGGGGTAATGGAAAAATATGTGCTTCATGTACGACAAAAAGTTACAGGTCGAAGTTGGTTTTATAGAGAAATTTTTTGATTGATAAAATAATTATTTATAGACAAAACCTGTATTTGCATATGATAATCAGGGGGTTTGCTCCTTTCGCTTCTGCAAACAGCTTGATTGACGCGTTGAAGTTGATGTTGTACAAATGGCCGGTGGAATTCAGTAACCCTAGAATTACATATAGGGTATGACCTACTATGACGATTTGCGACATGAACGGATTGAAGCCAAGGTCAAGCCGTTCATTTGCGATACAATCTGTAGAATACGAATCCTGTAGATCGCATCGTCTTGTTTCTTAGCTTGTCAATCCAACACACGCATAATCATTAATTGCCTGTAAACTAGCCTGGTTCAACAAAACTATCATCATGGTTCGTCATCAACACTCCGCTTCAAGTTTGACATGGCTTCAGTCTTCATCCAGTAACTAACACCAAGGTGTACAAATAAGTCGAAACAATACCTCACAGCGCATACAATCGATAATGGTATGTCATATCCTTCCTCACATCTCCATCTCTGCCACCTCAACTAATCTCCGTCTCTCCAGCACACCTCGCCACTATCTATTCCATCGCCATAACCCCCAAAGCCATCCTCACCGCCAGCGGCTCTTCCACCCTCACCGTCTATGATGCCACCAACCCCGACTTCCCCCTCCTCCAATCCCTCAAATCCGCCCACCCCACCGGCTGCCACCACATCACCGCCTCCCGCGACGGCCGCTTAGCCGCCTCCGTCTCTTTCGCCGGCGACATCAAAATCTGGACCGCCGATCCCACCACGGGCGAATGGAAGCACCTGACATCTCTCGAGATGCCGGCGGGCGAGGGCCCAGGGGCAAAGAAAGGGACAGGCGTGTGGATGGTGGCATTGAGTGAGGGGGGTGAGACGATGGCGGCATCGACGATGGATGCGAGGGTGGTGGTTTGGCGGGCAGTGGAGGGGGTAATGGAGGTGGCGCATGTTTTTGATGGGTTTAATGAGTCATTTCCTGGGTGTGTGGCGATTTCGGGGGATGGGCGGTTTGCGGCTTCGGGGCATCAAAATGGCGCCGTGTATGTGTTTGATACTGAGACTGGACGGTTGAGATATTCGCTAGCAAGTAAGTGGCCCAGTAGTTACATATTCCATAGACTACTGTTATTTTTCTTCAATGTATGAGTTCATAACTAATACTTGTCTTCTTTAGGTCTCTCCCGCCCTATCCGCACCATCGCCTTCTCTCCCGCTGGCACCCGCCTCGCCGCTGCCGGCGACGCCAAAATCATTGCCCTCTTCGACATGAACAATGGCGAGCACATCGGAAATCTCACCGGTCACTCTGCTTGGATCACTGCCATCGACTGGAACTCCTCGGGTGACCATCTGGCCAGTTGCTCGCTTGACGGACGTGTCAAAGTGTGGAGTATTGATCGGGAAGAGTGCGTGGCGACGCATAATGAGACGGATGAGGCACTGTGGGCGGTCAAGTGGTTGGCGAAGTTGGGACGGAGTGAGTATTTTGTTACGGGAGGGGCGAGTAAGAGTTTGAGTTTTTATCGGGAGGCTACGGGGATTTGAGAGGTTGTGGGTTAAAGATTTAAAATGAGTGAATCTCTTTCTGGTTTGTCTTGGTGAGGGGGAACATGAGTTTCTTTGTTGGTTTCGCTATCAGGGCTGAACAGTTGATATGGCAAGACTGTCAGTCTGCTGGGCGAAGGTACACTGGCGTATCGGCGTTCCAGATACATTGAATACATATAATCAAAAGGCCTCATGTGGTGATGTTGTATAATTTACAGATATGTGTTTATAAGGGACTCAAGTAACTCAGCGACTTGGCGACGGCATCAACTTTCTTGGACAAATCAGTAGCCCAGGTCAATACTTGGCACCATTGGGGTAGCCGACGTTGTGTAACCCTTGTGTGATCATAACCCTAAAAAGTGCCAAAAAGCAAGGTATTACATTGTGCAACCATATATTCAATCTGCATCCAATCTCTCACATCCTCCAATATTTCAGAAACTAAGACCAGGCAACCCCTTACATTCTCTCACATGGCACACACACACGATTTCACCTACGCCACCTGCAGCCCATCTGCCGGCGAATAGTCAAATGCATAAAGAACCCCCTTGTGGAAATGTATATATGGTGGATGGAGAGGGGGAAAGGCTCACCGGTTGACCGCTATGCCGATTGTCTTTACTGATATTATTGGTCGGAGATGGCTGGCTAGGTTTAAGTGGTTGAGTGGTTCGTATGGGCATGGGTTGTGGTAGGGAAAGAGGAGGAAGCCGGCCACGGGGCAACATATTGGCTGATTATATATGGGAAATATATATACGAATAGAAAGTGGGGAGACTTGTTGTTTTCTTATTGTTGATGTTATTAGTTTGCGAGGGTTGATGATGATAATGATCTTTCTATAGCTGCGGTGGTGCTGCATGTATTGACATGGTACGAGATTCAAATATATGGAAGTCGATATATTTAATTTTTCATTTTTTAAAATATTCATTCGTTCTTGTTGTCATAGGTGATCTGCATATAGCTGTTCCTTCTCTACTTGTGACGTCAAGAATAAAACACGGAAGGCCAAGAATGGCGTCCACCGACCTCATCAAGAGACGGACATGAAACAAAAGGCGTTACGAAGCTCCTTTGCCACAACCCGAAGGGGTAATTTAGGATTGTTGGTTTTCAGACATTGTTTTTTTCTTCTTCTTTCATCTATTCTTGTTTGCCTTTCCTTTAGTGACTATTAATGGAAAAATATCAAAGAAGAGGCCACCGAGAACTGGATCTCTAGTGGATATCTCAGATGTCATGTTTTGAATAACGATCGACAAGAATTCCCTTGGGAGCCCAGGGATTCGTGCATTGCTAAGGAATGCTCAAAACTGGGAAGATGCAAAGGCTCTTGGCAATGATGGTCACTGGGCCCATGGCCATCTAATCCATGTATGGGGCTGGTCGGCCCGGATTACCTGGTTTATAGATTTTATTTTGCTTTATGCTTGAGTTGAATGTTGGTGGTAGTCGACTGGTGGTGATGCGTCTCGCCGGGTCGCTGCTTGCCGTAGGCCGTGTATCACAGAAACGGAGAGGTTAGGGACACTGTTATCGACATGCATATGTATACGTCCATATATAAAAGCGATTTTAGTCATAATCATGAACATTTGGAATGGAGGACAGTGTCGATGGTGATGGATACGGGGATGGACACAGGGATTGATGGTGGGATGATGGGTATTGCAGACGACGAGCTTCAAGAAGGGGGTCGATGCTTTGGATACGGGATCATAAGATTTTTGAGAATATTTAATCAAGCGTGTCTGGCCTGGGGGTCTTGATTGATCGTCGTGATACATACAGTTGACGTGGACTGTATAGTAGGTTTTTGCTTTCATTTCAAAACACTTGATCATGTAAGGTGAATTTTAAGAGTTTTTTTTTTTCTTCTTTTGGGGCTGAGTGATGTGTAAGTTGGATTTTGAGTGATAAAAGGTGCCGACACAGCCCGCTGCTTATTTTCACTTCAAAGAAAAGAAATATTGAGACTTAAACGCGATTGACGGGACTTTGCTTAGAAGTATTCAAAGAGTACTTGAAACGTTTGAAAACACAAACATGTATTAAAAACAATATATGCAAAAACTAGTGACAGAGTGTGTGCATTATCAAATTGTGCTTCTTTTCTGCTTTTTTCGACTTTTGTTTAAGCTTGAGCTGACTTCGTGCCAAAGCCATTTAGTGTCAGCTTAATCTTTTTCAATATAACTTTAATGAAAGCTAAATGAACTTTATTGTGAAATATTGCTGACTCAAGCAAACTTCATGATAAACAAAACAAGTGTCGATCAACTCCTACTGTTTTCTCCTTTTTGATTCTGTTGTATCTCTCAAAATCTTACCCGTCAGAAGCGCCCAAAAGAAGTCCTCAAAGACGCATCTCTTCACATTTCATTCACACTCCATACCATCAGCGTTGCCGTTTTTGCTCATGGAAAAAATCTCAATAAACCTACAATTTGAATCAATTTCGATTGTCTGTCAGATAGGGCCAAGCGCCATAGTTCATTAACCAGGGACCACATTGCGGACGCTTGGCAAAAAGAGGGAAAAGCACTGTTTAAGCATTTGGTTGGATGTGGGCTATCAGCGCTTGTGTACCGATTTTTCTTGGGTGTTTTCTGCCAATGTTCTTGGCTGAGAGTTCATCACTGAAAGGAAAAAGGGACAATGGCTTTGGTGAATGACCTCTGCTTGGCGGTCACGATCTCTGTGATAAATGCGTAAGGTTTGCTTGGGGAAAAAACAAGCCCGGGGGCCAATCTTTAAATGTTCGTGTTTGCGTGGACTTTTAGGGAAAATGAATTCAATGGTTGGCAAGCAGGCGCACGTTCCTGCTGCGAGATTTGAGCAATTGGGGGGAGTCAAGTAATTGGGAAGGAAGGATCCCGTCTAAATGAGTGGCAAGAGGAAACATGGTGCGTAGGAAATGCCATTTAGAGAAAGAAGGACAAGAAGAAGCAAAAGAAGAAGGAAGGTGCGTAAGTGTTGGCGCAAACGCGCATACACACATGCATACATACACAAAGATCGTGAACACTACTTTTGTAACCACACCCTCGCTTCAGCGCTGAACAATCATGCTACGAGCCGAGTTCCTTTCTTATGCTCACTGCTTACTTTTATTTTCTCTCCCTTACTCGGACCGACAATAAACAAAGATACCGGTTGACAAGAAAATATGCTTCACTTTAGAAATCACTTGGACAACACTGGCAAACGAACGCACGCTCCTCAGTAGATCTCATTCATGCCTTCTGCCCTCCTTCTTTCTCCGTCCACCGGGTTCCTTACATACCTCTGCGTCCAGCCTGTTGCTCATCAATGAACATAAAAAATCTGAAAAGAAACCGCAACCCGACATTCGCTCAATGAAAGCACAAACATCCATTCTCACCACATTGATCATTCTGCCCTTACCCTCAGCAGAGAACCATACCAGTAAGTCCCCATCCATCCAATGGCCAATCCCACAACATCGTTTCCTGACGCCCCCCCTCGCTCCTTTCTCTCCTCTCAGAGCTTCTTTTTCACCGTGAAACAAGACCCCCATCACCCCCCTCTCCCCTCACGCACCCTCCACCCCCCCTCACAATATGCCATCCCAAGTAATTGCCCCCATGAAGAGGTCTCTGGCACTTTCCGAGTTGATTTATATAATTATCTCACACCTGCCGTTGCCATGTAATAGTTCCTTTTCTTTTCTCTTCCATTCATCATTCTAGCATCACGACATTCCTTAATACTTGTCGCTTGTTTTTTAGTCCTTTGTCTTCTCTCAAGCAAAGGATTTTATTTTTTTTTCTGCGTTGTTTATTCAACCAGTTTTCATTTCTAGTCATTCCCTCAGGCATTTTTTTCTTAACCCAAAGTCTTTTCTGGATAACACTCGTGTGCTTATATCCACCCTTTTAAAACTTCTCTACTGTCATTTACCGATATTATATCAAGCAATAACGGCTATCATGCGTGTATGTACCTTGACTTTAGCTCTTGCTTAGTCACAACCATATACTAACTTTATGACAGACCTCTTTCGCTCTTGCTGCTGCTAGCGCCACCCTTGTCGCCGCCGTTCCCTCCCTGGAGGTCAAGGGTAATTCTTTTGTCGTCCCCTCTTCTGGCGACCGTTTTCAGCTTCTCGGTGTCGACTACCAGCCTGGTGGTTCCGCCGGCTATAAGCCCGATGCTGGTGAGGATCCCCTCACCGACGCAGACCGCTGCCTTCGTGATGCTTCCCTCATGCAGGTTCTCGGTGTCAACACTATCCGTGTTTACAACCTGTCCCCCAACTTGAACCACGACAAGTGCGCCTCTATATTTAACGCTGCTGGTATCTACATGGCCATTGACGTCAACTCTCCCCTGGTCGGCGAGTCCCTGACCTCTTTTGAGCCCTGGACTTCCTATTACGCTGCCTACCTCAACCGCACCTTCGCCATCGTTGAGGCTTTCAAGAGCTACCCTAACACCCTGCTCTTCTTCTCTGGCAACGAGATTATCAACGATAACAACACCATTGAGTATTCTCCTGCTTACATTCGCGCCGTTACTCGTGACTTAAAGAACTACATCAAGCAACATTCCGACCGCTACATTCCCGTTGGTTACTCGGCCGCTGACGTCCGTGACGTCCTATTCGACACCTGGAACTACCTCCAGTGTGCCATTGATGGCGAGGATAATGATGAGTCTCGTGCTGATCTGTTCGCCTTGAACTCCTACTCGTGGTGCGGTAACTCTACCTATGAGGAATCTGGCTACAACACCCTGACCGATGGCTTCAAGGAAACCTCCGTCCCCGTCTTCTTCTCCGAATTCGGCTGCAATGATGTAACCCGTGAGTTCACCGAGGTCGCCGCCATATATGGCTCGCAGATGAACTCCACCTTCTCTGGTGGTCTCGTCTATGAGTGGACCCAGGAGGACAATAACTACGGTCTAGTCCAGGTTAACGACAACGGCTCCGTGACCCTCCTTCCCGATTTCAACCGCCTGTACGAGCAGTATCGTCTCTTGGATCTGACCTCCCTGTCCGGTGAGAAGCCTGGTGACTCTCCTTCCGCTCCTAAGTGCTCTGAGGACATCATCACTGGTTCTGGCTTTGAGAAGAACTGGACCCTTCCTGCCATTCCCTCTTCCGACGGCTCCGACGAGATCCTTAAGAACGGTGTCGACCCCGCTCCCTCTGGTCAGATTGTCGACATTGACGACTTCACTGTCAAGCATCAGTTCTTCGATGCCTCCGGCAACGAAATCACCGGCCTCCAGATCAAGACCGTCGCTGATGACGCCTGGAACTACCCCGGCTACAATACCATTGGTGTCGACACTTCTGCCACTGGCTCTTCCACCACCACCACCAAGTCCTCTACCAGCTCTTCCTCTTCTGGCTCTTCCAAGTCTTCCAACTCCACCAGCTCTTCTACCTCTGCTGCGGGTACCTTAAAACCTGCCATGATCGGCATGGCTTTTCCTGTTGCTCTGGCCCTATGGGCTTAAGTAGTGTACGAAGAATGGCTAAAATGAATTGTCAGCATTAGATTCCCCCCATTTTACTTTTAGTGTTTAGCTATACTGTCAATCTCTATACATAATTTGTTTTTTATTGCAATAATACCATACTACTTGATAACATTATTACCTGACACTTGTCTCACTACGAAGAATTTGAAAATGTCTTAGTCACCTTATACGATCAGTCAGATTCTGGCTAACATATTGCAACCCGTCCGTTGCATCCCTTCTCGGCTACTGAATTAGACAAAAGACAATCAAGACACAGTAATCACAAGATACTTTTAACACAGTAAATTTTCTTAGAGCCTGTTCAGATTTTGTTCATTCGAAAGATGTATCCCAGTGTCCTGAGCTCAACCAAGACCACATCCTCCGCAATCTCACACTCGCAATATCACCCATGATAATCCCAGCGATCATGATCATATAGCCCGTCATCTTGAAAACTGTCCCACCTCATTAATGAAACAAAAGAAAAAAAATAAACTAGCCAATTCAAAAAGAAAAACGTTTAAACGACCCGCGCAATTTTGGAACACAAAACAGCCTTGATATCTGCGTGCTCAAGAGGGAAATGAAAAAAAAATGATAAGGCCACGTGATATCAAAGTGTCGTGATCGAAGACATGATAAAATAAGAAATACACAACGAAGCGAAAACCAGACCACCGGATTCCGGGGTTTAACCCTGGAACTCTGGGATCTTGTTCTCTTCCCATTTGCCAGGGACCAGGGCCAGAGGCACGATACCGGAGACGTGCATATCGGGGCCGAAGATGTGAGTATTCAGGCCCAGTTCCTGAGTAGCAACCTTCATGTTCTTGAGACCCTCCTGGTAGTTGGGACCAGCACGGCGGACCCAGATAGCCACATTATGCTCCTTAAGCTTGGGGGCAAAGTCACAAAGAGCACGAATGACACCCTTGAAAGTGGTGGCAACGTTGGTGAAGTTGGCGATACCACCACCGATGAAAAGAACCTTACCTTTCTCAGTGGCAGGAGAACGGAGCATCAGGTCCAGGACAGTTCGGGTGTAATGGTAGGTCTGAGATTCAGTGGGAGCACCGGAGTACTCACCGTAGTTGGCAACTGTAGCACAAGACAGTTAGTATTGCGACATCGCGACAACAAACATCACAGCTCCAAATGAAAATGGGATAAAACTTACGCTCATCAGCGAAACCGCAAGAGGCAATGGCATCGGCATACACGACGGAAGCACCACCACCAGCGACCAAGGTCCAAATACGACCATTAGCGTTCAGGACAGTCAGCTTGAGTGAAGCACCAGTCTTCGCGTCGAGGTCGGAAATGTAAGCCTCCTCCTTGCTCAGCTCACGGCCGAACGGAGCAGGGAACTCCATGGGGGGACCGGCATCAATGTTGATCTTCTCACCATTTCTGGAAGCCACAGCAGTGATACCCAGAGCGGCGGGAGAACGGGCGACAGCCCACTTGACGCCGCACTCATGGTCAGCAGTGCCATCAAGCTTGGCGGCCATGTCCAGGAAGTGGACGGAAGCTTCGGTCTTAGCCTCGTTAGGAATGACAACAAGAGGGTTGATCTCGAGGTAAGTGAACTGGCAGTCCACGTAGACGGCATATAGGCGGGTGATGAAGTCCACCACTACAGAGAACGATGGACAGTTAGTCTTTATGAAAAGAGACAAAGGATTAGAATGATATCAGGTACAACTTACGGATATTGTGAAGACCAGAAGGGACCTTCTTGAGAAGGGTTGAGGCGATCTCCTCATTGGAAGGGTACTCTGCCAGATCAACGGGGATCAGGATCTTCTCTGCTTTCGCATCGACGTCACCGACGTCAACACCACCCTCGTGGGTGAACAGAATCCAATCACCCTGGGATTATGTTAGTATATCAGATGCGGATCAGATCGAATCCGTCGGACGGTGGAAACTGACTCCGGTCCGGTCTGTAGCATCCTAGAGAGCGCAGAGTCGGATCCGAGAGGCCAAGTTGTTCGAACAATGGACCAAAGAAGGAATAAGACGGTGAAACTTACATCACGAACGGACATGATGTTGATGTAGTACTCAGTTTCCTGGGGGTGGGGGACGAAAGGCTCGACCTACACAAAAACAAAAGTGGTTAGATACCATCCACACAAGAAAACCAAAATAGCTGAATACCAAATGGGCACATGGGAGAAAAACTTACGAGGAAGTGTCTAAGAACACCAGTGGTGGTCTCAACAAGTTGTTCCTTGCCGGCACGAGCAGCAACCCACTCGCGGGCCTCGGCCCAAGTCTTGTTAAGGGCGAGAAGACCGGACTTGCCACGACGCTTGATCAGCTGGTCGGGCTTGGCGACGAACTTGGCACCGGGGGCTAGGAGCCACGGGTAGGTGGTCTCAGCAACATCGAGAACACCGTTGATGTCGGCACCCTCATCGAAGTGGAGGGTGGCCAGTTTGGGGGGAGGGTTGTGAGTTATGGGAGCAGGAAGAGAAGAGGGCTTGATGACCTTGGACCGGGTCAGGAAGTAGTTGACAATGGCCTTGCCATCGGCCTCGTAGATTGACTTAGCAGACATGATAAGATGAAAAGTTCGGTATTCAACAGAAATGAAACCGAAGAGTAGATGGAGGGCAAGAGATGGGAAGAACTGGGGGACCAAGCAAAGACCGGAAAATGCGAACGACCTGAAAAGGCGAAAATTTCTAGAGGTCGAAAATAGTCAGAAGACTCTACTTATAGACGTTTGAGAAGATCAAAAATCTCAAGAATGGAAGTAGTGATCTTGGTGTTTTGATCGAAACTAGGCAAGAGTGGAGTAGTAGAGTGAATCACGAAGGTTGGATCAACGGTTGAGGAACTGTGAGTACCGGGAGCTGCGCCGAGCAAGCACTTAAGCCGCTGTAAATTGGAGAAATTAAAGGCATGACAGAGCAGATTCAGCGCACTTGCGAAGTCGGGGCGGGGTTCAGGTTCAAAAGGGAAATGACCGTATTGTCATGGGAGGGGAAGCATGTCACTACAGGCATAGCTTAGCGGGGTTCACAATGGCGGGGGCACATCGATAGAAACCCTGATCAAAGCTCTAAGAAGTGTAAATCATATGCTCAACCGCTATAGTCATACTCTAAAATGCACTAAAATATACTAAAGCTTCTGAACATCCGAGAACCAAACGGAAGAGTCGTCAACTTCTTGGGAAAATAGAACAAGAATTTGCGTCCTAGACGACGCAAAGAATTCCAAGGCGAGAGAATTCCACGGGCAGTAATGGAAAGAGGGTACGAACTTACATCTCTTCTGGTAACGACACACGCAACTTTGAATGCGGAAGAATTGAACAGAAAAGAAGAGGGCAAAGAAAGGTAGGAACTTCGGTTATGTCGAGAGGTGGGAGGACGGGTCTTCAATAACAAACAGATCCAGGAAGGTGCCGGCTCACTTGTACCAAGCAAGGAAAGGATGAGTGGCAACAACCCATGCAATATAGAAAACTGGGGAAATGTGAAAAACAACAACTACAGACCCAGTGAATGCAAGAAGTTACATTAGTTCAGAAGGGCTTGTGAGCATTTAAATCTCTGTATTGCCTTCTGTATTCACCAGCCCTGTTCAAAACTTTCAAACTTACACAGAGCGGCGGATAGATGGTCGGAACAGTGGTCAGTTCATTGGATGGGGATTTGAGACACAGTAAGCTTGACTGTGTGCTATGGATCCTTCGATTTTCTCGTTGGGCCTGCCCCCAATTATCAGAGCATCGGGCGCTGGAAAAGCGATGCTGCACGAAGCAAATGTGTCTGCCACCGTGAGACTATAACTCCCATGAAATCCCCCCAGCGCCTCAGAAGACAGCCGGGCTCGAATGGGAGTTAGCATATTTACATAGTCGGATGAATGTAGGCAATGTAAATCATAGCTTCCGCAATTACCCGTATCCCCATGAATAAGAAGGGTTTGATGATGAATCATAGTGTAACATTTCTCGGATTCTGAAGGTCTGTGTAGGCGAGAATTGCTGAGGTCGGATGCAATTATCTGCATGTATTGATTGCGGTAGCGACTATCACAACCCAGATTCGCCAGAGAGGGGTAAATCATTGGTTGTGTTACCATTTCGAATCAAATCATCCAAAGACAAGTATAACTAAATTTGTATGTATCATGCCGTGGCTAGTCCAGAGGTGCATATCCTAGTAAGACGGAGCTTAAGCTATACAGCCAGCTACATTGGAAGCCGCAAGCGCAATGCTTTGTTCGTTCAGATATTCAATGGCAACTTCGATATCTACAGTCACAAAAGTCACAAAATCAACTTGACAGACTTCCCCTATCTCTCTTATCTTGTGTATGAGACTCAGAAATATAATTAGAGGGTTCCAATCGGAGTTCATCGCCCTCAACTCCGATCTCCTCAGATGTGAAGTTGAAAAAAAAATCACTATCACGCGACTTTTTGAATATTCCATGACGTATAGGAGTCGAAGGGAAAGAAATCTCGTCTCTATTCTAGTACAAAAGGAGTTGGTGGCACAAATCTGTGCAATATCCTGGCACCTGTGTAGGTCAATTCCGGACGTTTGATGGGGAAATAAGATTTGGAGTCACCGGATCACATGCACAGAGTAAGCCCTCGCGCCGGAGCTGATATATGCGAGTCTTTGATCACAGACGATCACAGTCCATTAAGATGCCTCTGTTGAATTGATGGACCACTCGAGCGATAATCCAGAGTTATGACTGACGTGCGATCTGGTCTAAATAGTTTATCATGAATCATGAATCATGGTAATCATGGTGTTATGGCAAAAGATGAAGGCACTTATAAAGTTTGTGGGTAGAATTTCCATTTCGCGTAACAGAAAATCTGGATGTAAAAGGTTGAATGCCCCACTTTGACCTGCGCTTGCGTTTGCAACTTCCTACAATAGCGACAATGAATTTCTTCCCTAGAAGAGCTGATGAATATGTTGGGTCGTGATGATAACACCTATTCCTGGATAAAGCCTTGTAGCATGCTTCTTTATAAGTCGACATACCACACAAGTATTTAGCTTAGCCGGGCGTTGCAATATCGAATACTAGCAAATTTCTCCAAGTCTCATGGTCAACAAACCTAATCCGATACACCGTCTTCTCCTGATTGGTGCAACACAATCTCATCTTACCCGATTGGGAACAAGACCCAACAACTCAAGCCTCGCAAAACAAGGGGATCTTGTGGAGAGTCGGTCAGCAAAATTATCAACCCGAATTCTCCTTTGTGCAGTAATTGAAAGCGCAACAGTGGTGTCATTACAGCGTTACTGCATCGACGGCACATTGGGTGCGGGGCATCCCGGCAGCCTGCATCAACTGCGGGGCTCTCCACATCAAACCGACTAGTTACGATAGTGCCTTGTTAATCGATGCCTCAAGATAGAATTTTCCCGAGATAGCGACAACAATAAAGTTAGAAGTGTCCACGACACGATTACGATAGTAGTTTTCATTTTGACAGGTGCATCGTAAGATTATCCGTGATTGCCATATTGTCGGTTGAAAGGCAAACTTGGACCCATGTCGTGGCCCGGTAGTCCGCATAACTGTTTAGAACCGACGCTCCTGCCGGTCGTAAGGCACACCGGAACTTAGAGATGGGCCAAGAGCCTTGGTCCACAAAATTGCCAGTTGACCGGATGGTGAGTTACAGAGTTACAAACGACCCTAGGGCAAGAACCTATGTATGCATACACGATAGCCGGTGCATATCAGTTTACTACCTTTTGACATCCCAACAAAGCCTCTGTCCTTCGACTGGAAGGAGCTTGCGTGGCGCAAGCGATTCTCAGTCTCCAGAGCTAATGGATAAATGCGTAGGTTTTTGCCATATGGAATACTTCGGATTATAGCAACAATGTTCCGAAAACAAACCTAGACTGAATTTACAAGGTGAAGCTCGGATTAACGCTTGTTTTTATGACTCTGTGACGTAGTGCAAACGCACTTACGGACGGCGCTCCGGACTTCCTCATCAGCACCTTGGATTATTCCTGTAATCCCCTCGGACCTCATCGCATTTGATTCGCGGCCTTCTTTCAAGGACCAAGGCGATACTTATGATAGCAATTAGTGATGAGTTGTTGTAGTGTTCTGTGTTCCCATCTCGGACTTGCAATATGATCCAACAGGCGAAACAGATTTGGTGAACCTTGGCGTTATTTGGTTGGGCCAACATTACCATGCCAAGAACCCTGCCCGCCCCACCAAAGTCTCTGCCTTCAGAAAAGCTTTCTTTGTCCGCCTTTCAGACGTTTTTAGTCAAGATGTGATGGAGCTCAACTAAAAAATCAATTTCATTGAGTTGCAAAGCATGATCCCTGTAACACAGTGTCAAAATTTCCGCCCCGAAATACCCCCCCCTGTCTCATAAAATGCTATTGGACCCGTAAGTTTCCTGGCGGAACACATCAATGTAGAAAATGCCCCCGCTGATTTCTGGGGATGGTGTTAGTGCTGCTTGAGGGCTTGCATCAGCTATACAGCACTGACCAGACTTCTGCTTCTAGGAGCTCAATCACGGCAAGCACATGCGTTGCTTGTGTGTATTGTTATGAACCCAGAATAGTTGTCGACGCAACATCCTTCTTTTCTTCTGGTCTCCCCACCTTCCTCCGCTTGCTTTCTTTCCTTTTAGTTTCTCGTTTAAACCTTCGAGAAAAAATTCACCATCTTCTTCTGTGAAATTGAAAGGAAAGAACATACACTTATCCACATCAGTGTAGATGTGAGTTCCTGCTTGTTCAGTCAACTAGTAAGTCGGACCATGACGTTGACTTTTACGCCAACTCTTTCCCCACGAGGCGTCTTATGTGAAAAATATCCCGCAATCATAAGTGATATCCATCTCTCGGCATGGTCATAGAGGGCCCAGTCCAAGTTACAGGGCTTGATCGTTATATCTTAGCGCTACGACCCTGGCCCTATCTGGCCCTCTTTACTACTGCGAGCTCGGCGTGAAAGTTAGTCTCGTAGTCCTGAGCTATCCCAAAGCTGTATCGATGCAGTCAAACTTGCCCGGTTTGCTATTAAACAATAAGGAGCCTTTTCAGCCTGGCTCTTAATCGTTCTTGCCATTTAATCTCTGATAACTCAAAGGGAACAAAATAAAAGGGCACCTTTTCCGCTGTTCTGAGCCTCTTGATTCTGGATCTTAAAACTGACGTGTTGAGCTTTCTTGCCTTTCTAGGCTTCACCTACTTTCATCTCGAGTTTTGTCGAGCATCTTCTGGTGTTGACCCCCCCCCCATCTTGGTGACTACACACCTTTAGTTTCTACCATCACCGCTTTTTTTCTCTTTTTTATTTTCCGTTTCTCGTTCTTCATCATGGCCGCTACTGCCGCTCCTACTGGTCTCTCGGCCAACGACAACATCACTCGCTTCGATGCTGCCAGCCGTCCTCTGAGTCCCCTCCCCGTCGGATCTCTCTTCTCCGACAAGACCCGCTGCTTTGTCTACGGTCTTCAACCCCGTGCTGTTCAGGGTATGCTTGACTTTGATTTTATTTGCAAGCGGAAGACCCCCTCCGTCGCCGGCATCATCTATACCTTCGGTGGCCAGTTTGTCTCGAAGATGTACTGGGGTACCTCTGAGACTCTCCTTCCCGTCTACCAGGAGGTCCCCAAGGCCATTTCCAAGCACCCCGATGTTGACGTTGTTGTCAACTTTGCCTCCTCTCGTTCCGTCTACAGCTCCACTCTCGAGCTGATGGAGTACCCCCAAATCAAGACCATCGCCATCATTGCTGAAGGTGTTCCCGAGCGCGTAAGTTTCATCCCCACCTTGATTTCATTTGTCCTTTGGCTTACCCTACCGGCTGCTGTCTGTGTGAATGATCAGCTGGTTGGAGTCATTATTTCTTTTTGTCTATTCCGTTAACCAAACTATCACTAACTGATCTCCTTCCCGCAGCGTGCCCGCGAGATCGCTCACATCGCTCAGAAGAAGGGTGTCACCATCATTGGTCCCGCTACCGTTGGTGGTATTAAGCCCGGTTGCTTCAAGATCGGTAACACTGGTGGTATGATGGACAACATTGTCGCCTCTAAGCTGTACCGCAAGGGTTCCGTTGGTTACGTCTCCAAATCTGGAGGCATGTCTAACGAATTGAACAACATCGTCTCCCAGGTCACTGACGGCGTTCACGAGGGTGTTGCCATTGGTGGTGACCGCTACCCCGGCACCACTTTCATTGACCACCTTCTCCGCTACCAGGCGGATCCCGACTGCAAGATTCTGTTGCTGCTCGGTGAGGTTGGTGGTGTTGAGGAATACAAGGTCATCAAGGCCGTTAAGGAAGGCGTCATCACCAAGCCCATTGTCGCCTGGGCTATTGGTACTTGCGCTTCCATGTTCAAGACTGAGGTCCAGTTCGGTCACGCCGGTGCCTTTGCCAACTCCGAACTGGAAACCGCTGTTGTCAAGAACCAGAAGATGCGCGAGGCTGGTTTCCACGTCCCCAACACCTTCGAGCAGCTTCCTGACATCCTCGAGAAGGTCTACAAGGACCTTGTCGCCAAGGGCACCATCGTTCCTGCTCCCGAGCCTGTTGTTCCCAAGATTCCCATGGACTACTCTTGGGCTCAGGAACTTGGTCTCATCCGTAAGCCCGCTGCTTTCATCTCTACTATTTCTGATGATCGTGGTCAGGAGCTTCTGTACGCCGGCATGCCTATTTCCGATGTCTTCAAGGAGGATATTGGTATTGGTGGTGTCATGTCTCTGCTGTGGTTCCGCCGCCGTCTCCCCGACTACGCCTCCAAGTTCCTCGAGATGGTTCTGATGCTCACTGCTGACCACGGTCCTGCTGTCTCTGGTGCCATGAACACCATAATCACCACCCGTGCTGGCAAGGACCTCATTTCTTCTTTAGTTGCTGGTCTGCTGACCATTGGTTCTCGCTTCGGTGGTGCCCTTGACGGTGCTGCCGTTGAGTTCACCACTGCTTTCGACAAGGGCCTGTCCCCTCGTGATTTCGTCGACAGCATGCGTAAGGCTAACAAGCTCATTCCTGGTATCGGTCACCGCATCAAGTCCCGTAACAACCCCGATCTCCGTGTCGAGCTGGTTAAGGACTACGTCAAGGCCAACTTTCCCTCCCACAAGCTGCTTGACTACGCTCTGGCCGTTGAGACTGTGACCACCTCCAAGAAGGATAACCTGATTTTGAACGTTGACGGTTGCATTGCTGTCTGCTTCGTTGATCTCATGCGCAACTGCGGTGCTTTCTCCACTGAAGAGGCTGAGGACTACATGAAGATGGGTGTTCTCAACGGTCTCTTCGTTCTGGGTCGCTCTATCGGTCTTATTGCCCACTACCTCGACCAGAAGCGTCTTCGCACTGGTCTGTACCGCCACCCTTGGGATGATATCACCTACCTGCTTCCCAAGCTCGCCAACGGCCCCCCTGGTGCTGAAGGTCGTGTCGAAGTCTCGATCTAAGGAGCTATTTTTCGAGGACTTGTTTGGTCGTGGAAAAAAGGCGGGAAATGGGATTTGATTTTTTTTGTTATCTGACGTCACGAGTGGCATGTATGGAACCGAGTTTAATGTGTTGCATTTTGTACGCCTTATGATGCGGTTTATGTTGGCTGAGCTTGCTCGGTTGTATTATTGCGTTTTTTATTGGTTTAATCTACTTTTTTTTTCTTGTGGAGTTTGCTCGTCGTGGGTTTCTGCCAGTTGCCGAGACCAGATCGCGATGCTCTATGACGGAACGGGACATGGGTTTTTCTTTTACTTTATTCTCCTTATCTTCATTGTAAGGTTTTTCTTATCCACATTTTGTCTCTTAACGTAAACTGTGAATGCCATTGTAACTTGAGTGTATTGTAAAGTAAACAATTGTCGGATATTTACCTGAGTAGAGGACAGGGACAACTTTTCTGACTGATTCTATTTCGTGACAATTCTTGTCAAGCATTACATTTAGTCACCTTTGGGTTCTATGTTACACAGATATTGTTAGTGGGTGCTTAGTCATCTCTCTAACAATAGTGTGGGGACAGCTGACAGGGAAATTCTCCACAGATTTTTTGACGATAATGACGTTTTTGAGTGGCATGTTAAATTACATGAAATCAGTAGAGGAGCAACATCGCGCATTCGGTTAAACAGCACACATCGATAGTGAGTCTGCTGTTGGGATGTATTGATTGATTGTAACGCAAATTCTTACTAATTTCCAGATTCCAGCATCGATATACCTCGAGAAAGAAACAAACCACGACGATCGACAACAACGCCGGAAAAAGCTCCCCCCACACACACACAATGTCCTTCTTTGAAATTACCCTCCGGCGCTCCGCCATTGGTCTCCCTAAGAAGACGCGCGGAGTCCTCCAAGCCCTCGGCCTCCGCCGACGCATGCAGATAGTGTTCCACCCAGCGAAGCCGGAGTTTGTGGGTATGTTGATGAAGGTAAAGGAGTTGGTGGTAGTCAAAGAGGCGGAGAAGGCGTTGACGGCACGTGAGATGAAGGATATGAGGAGGCCTGTGGCAGGGTTTGAGAAGATTGGGAATGTTAGGGAGGAGATGCGAGCTTGAAGTTGAGTAGTGGGAGCGGGATGAATGAGGCAGAGGAAGTGGTGTATGATTAGTGTATGTCTTTGGCAATAGATGTGCTAACTAGTTTCTTCACTCTGAGAGTTTACATGGAGTCTACGGAGAAAATGCAGGTTTCATGACGACTTGAAGATTAAATTTATGGTTTGAGTCATTCAGTCAGACACTCTATAATATGATCCCAAAGACAACAAACAAGTACAAAACCCAAACAAACAGGAACATTCCCAAATGAAAACGCACCCCCCCCCCCTGAAAAAAAGAAAAATTCAGATCCAAGAAAACCAAACGAAAAGAAAAGAATGTCGGATCTCTACCTCCCCGGATCAACTACTGGTATCCGCCAGTCAACCACCGGAAAAACACATCCCCCAATGAAATAAACAGCTACAAGGCACCGTCCTACATGTGCCCCAGCTTAGCTTCATCGAGGTACTCCTGGTCTGGTGACTCATAGATGGTGACAAAGTAGTTTGTGGCGTGCTTGGCCAACCATATGGAGAACTTGGAGAGTTCCTCGCGCAAGCGGGTGACGGACTGTTGGTCCATATTTGTTTGAGCTACAAGTTCAGGGAGGGACACTAATTTTTGGTTAATAACAAAATGTCTGGTCAGAGAAATGACAAGGCTTACCGAGAAGACGCGCGAGGTGTTCGGCGCCGTAAGTATCGACAGGGCCGGTATAGGACTCCTTGCCGGATTCCCAAAGTTTGACCATGTCATGATATTGTGGTCTCTCAAATCTGGGAGATAGTCAGTAATGGTGTCTCCTCGATCAGCATCATGACCCCAAGACACAACATACTTGTACAACAGAATCTTGCCCAGAGCCTTTTCAAAATACTCCCGAATCCCCGCCACAACTTCATGCAAGATGTCCCAACTCGCACTATTAACCTGCCGCAACTTCTTCTCCGTTTCCAGATAATCATTTAAAATCTCAGACACCGGATGCGGATGCGGCAACGGCACCAACGTACAGTTCTTGGTGATATTCTCCCAATCATCGACCAATAACGCCTTCACATGATCAGCAATCGGCAACTGGATCGCCGGCCTCGCATGAAACGCATCCTCCTGCTCCAACTCATAATCCCTCGCCCTCCTCGGTCCCCTCCCCGACGAATGCGCTGCCCCCGTCGTCCGCTCCTCCGAACCCCTCGCCGCCGAGTCAGCCCTCCCCTTCTTAATCGCCCCCTTGGCTGGCGCACTTGACGCTGCCGTCGTCGCCGAGGACCCCTTTGACAGCGTCTTTGCCTGGGCAAGCAGCTGGGTGGCCAGCTCCTTGTTCTCATCAGTGAATTTGCGCATGCGGTCGCTAGTGACCCAGTCGTCCCAGGTGTTCTTCCAGCCTTTGTAATGTATTTTGAATTTCCAGCCGTCAACGTTGCCAGGGCCGATGGGGGCTTTGGCAACTTCGAGGACTTTGGCTTCGTAGAGCATTTCGTGATGGAAGCAGAGGACGCGCTCGTCCTTGGTGAATGGGGGGGCTGATTGGCGGGATGGGGCCATGATGGAGAGGGGTTGTGTGATGAGGGAGTGACGGAGGGAAGAGAAGGATTGGTGTATAGTGAGTGGGGTCAATAGATAGGGAATGAGGTATTGATGATACTTCTGACTATGGTGAAGACACAATAGTCAACAATATGGAGTAAGTGATGAGTGACTGCCGAATTGTTGAGTCTCTTCTTCTCAAAAGAGACTGAGAAGGCACTGGTCAGATTTGCGCAGTGTTGACAAACCAAGTAAATATGCCCACAGATATGCAAATCAAAGATTCACTTCTTGATACAAGCTAATTGGTTTCAAATGTCTTCTAGACGCTTGTGACTATGATGATCCGCTGTCTGGAAAGTGCCGATATAACCCTTCACCAATGGTCATTCAGTTTGACAGGGTCACGAATGTTTGCGCTTTGCAATGAAGAGAGGGCCGCCGGTCACAGTGCAATAGTTTATCTATACTGTGTCCAAAAATCGTACGCTTCCGGTTTGCAACAACACAGAACTTGATCGTGGAAGAGTTGGAACAATTGTATTTCTTGAAACAGATGCTTGGGAAGGATGGGGTAGATAGTATGAGTCGATATATTCCAACACTGAGCTATAATTTTTTAGCACCAGCTTGTTATTCTGGTTTAGGTTCAGCCTCATCTGTAAGGCTATACTTCCGAACTCCATGATATCTAATAGTTAATGCATCTACAAGAATCGCATATTCAACTTGGTTATGATAATATCTATAGGTTGAAACGACCTCGATATGCGGTTAAGATATCGCCGAGTTCCACTCTCTGGCACCACCCCGATCCCTTCGCACCCAACTACGCATCACCACTTAAACCCCGGGCCCAAAATCCCCTCACCAAAAGCACTTAGCCGCCTCTCCGTCCTGCAGTCCGTTTCCAGACAAATCTCTAGACCTCTCTCATCTTGCATATTTTCTTTTGTTTGAAATCAGAACCATAAATTTTCGAATACAGCCATGTGAAGTGTGTACAGTGCCCCGTTTACTGTGTACGCGCGACGCGTATGCTAGGTATTGGCTTATGGCCCCCGCGAAAACCATGGGTAGAATACGTATGTGGAAGATATGGATATATGGGTGTAACCAAATAAATACAATGTTAGGGTTATCAATCAATAATTAAACGTCGTCTCTTCAACACCCAATATCTCATCAAATATAGACTAACAAACCAAACACAAACATTTCCAGTCCCTCCTCCCCACACATCCGCACCCTCTACCACGACCTCCAATCACAACGTGCTGACCTCCTTGAACAAGTCTCGGCCAACATCGCCACCGAGGTCTCCGAGGGTAAGGCGCTCCGCCGGGCCGTCGCGAGGCAGCGGAGGAAGTTGGAAAAGGAAGAGGGGGACGATGAGATTGCGGTGGAGCAGGCTGTAAGTGATGGGCTCCTTTTATATTTGCTTTCTACGTTGAGAAAGACAATTATGAGTGAATAACTATAGGATATGTTGCTGACGGTGACTTCTTAGCTCTTCGGGTCAAATGACCCCAACCAGGTACCTCATACCATCGACACATTGATTCCCACCATGGAAGCAGCAATTGTCTCTCTGGAGGCACAAATTAGGACACTGGAAGAGGAAGAAGAGGAGATCTTGGCCAATATGAGGAAGACAGTTGGAAGTTTGAGTGACTTGCGATACGGAAAACTAGCAAATGGAGAACTACATGAAGAAGTTCTAGACGGCTTAAAGACATTAGAAGCAACCTGTCGGTCGAAATAAGGGATACGGAAGCGGAGCAGGCAGATTTTTTTCATAGAATACACCATATGATCACCACGCACATGTACAGATACAATGAATCAGATGTCAAAAATCAAGCTTCATAAAACGGACCCAGAATAAGCAATGTCATTTCACAGCAACAAGGCTCTTGCATTACTAGTCGTGAATCTCACGACCAATGTTCCCTGCAAAGCCCACCTAACAAATAGATGATAACAAAGATACAAGTATAAAACCCAATTCATGCAGCGCCACATCGCCTTCTAGGTTGTAATCCCAAAAAAAGAAAAGCAAAAAAAAGACAACTTGAAATATAAACCCGATAATGAGATAACAGAAAACGCATCAAGACAAAAGCAAAGTAGAAACAAAAAACCCAAAATGATAAAACGTAGAGAGGTCCCTTCCTCTCAAACTATGTGCCCGAAGAAAAGTAAATATGGAAAGAAATGCGTGAGTTGAGATAGACCCGACTTTTGAATTTCGTGATCGTGACCGTTAAAACCCGAGACGATATTTCACATCTCGAGAAGCTTAGCGGGCAGCACCAGCACTGGGTGTGTTAGGGTCAGTGCGGGCCTGAGCGGGCATCCGACGGTTACTGAGAATGTCATTAGCAACTGAGTCCGGCACTGTTCAGATTGTATACGTCCAAAACTTACACGAAGAAGCGCGTAGCAAACGAAATAATCATCATGAAGGCCCACTGAGGAACCTGCTGGAATGCCCACATAACGTAACCAAAAGGAATCTGCGCATTGTACTTGGCCAGAGTACCGTTGAAGGGGTGGAGGAAGCCCTCAATAGTAGTCCATTTCTCAGTACCGAGCTCCTGGAGAGCCATCAGATCTTCAACAGAGACCGAAGTCAGATTCAGGCGGCGAGCGTGGATCTCAATGGGGGCAGGAGCGGGAAGCATGTCAAAGGACCAGATGACACCGGGATACGCGCCGAAAGAGGCACACAGAACCGGTTCCGTCTCGCAGTCAAGGAGGGCGGTGTGGGGGGCAGTACGCATGGTGGCGAACTTGGCGGCCGTGGAATTGAAAATAGACTCAGCATGGACACACTTGCCTAAAAGGAGGGGATCAGTGTCAGCGGCGTAATCCTGTATGATATGCGACTATATTTCGCTAACTACTTACCAGCGCAAGTCTTATTGCCACCGGTAATAAATACCCACCACTGCTCGGGAGTAGTCGCCTCCTCCTCAACAGGCTCGTACAGCGTCTCCTTCCACGTAGGGAGAGCTAGAGGCTGCAGAACCCGCTTGTTCAGAACCTCGACAACAGGCTCTTCGACTGCTGCAGTAGTCTCAGCCGTGGCAACAGTCTTGAAATTCCCGAGCGCCTCGTTGACTTGAGCCTTGAGGTTATCGAAGAAAGAGGCCTGGGCAAGAGCCGGTAAGGCAGCGAGCAAAACAGCGGAGCGCATTGTGAGTAATGTGGTGTTGGAGTCAAGGACAGAAAAGGCTTTAGAAGCAGTCAGAAAATCTGTTGTATAGAAGACGGTGTAAGGTCTTGATAGTAATCGTCAGAACTCTGGACGAGGAGGGCGATGGGCGCGGTTAGCAAACGGTGTAGTAGAAGAAAGGAAAAAGAAAGGAACAGAATATAATACGCCAAGACTATAATAAAAGAAAAAATATATATAGCCAATAGTCGAGGACAGGATGGAGAATGAGAAATGATGCGTAAGAAAAGCACGGGCGTCCGAGATGCATACAGGGTACCAATGAGGGAACAGAAATAAACAAGCGAGGGGGGAAATAGAATGTGAACAGGCACGACAGGAGCTTGACAAGCTACAGGCCCCACGATGTCATTATATGTATAAGCGCTGGATAGATACGGGTCACTGATAGCAGCTAGAAGGGGCTAAGGTTCGCTGGACGAATATTGTATTTTAGACGTTGAGTCTCCTGGTGAGACCCCAAGATACAGACATGTGTCATTGATATACCCATAGTCGTCGTGCAGCGACTCAAGTGAGCAAGGTGGACATTGCGAGACAAGGGGGCGCCAACTTGACGGCTGTCCGGGGATCGAGGAACGACGGCCGGGTAGGGGTTGTACGGGACCTAATGCGCGGGACTTACAGATAGAGAATCCGATGGATTTTGTGGTATAGATTGAATTATCGTGAACGCGATCGATTCAACTGAACGGAATATAATGTCCAAAATGACAGCAAAAGTTTGATGTGATGGAGGATGAAAGTCGGAGAAACGATGCTGAGATGCGGAGAAGCCGTTCATTTGGTCACAGCCCACTACTATCCTTGGGATTCAGATTGTCGATAACGTCAGCTGATTACACAATACTCATTTCGGAAGTTGTAGGCAATTACTTATTTGGTATGGTGCTTGAGCTTGATTTTCTATAACAGCTCCTCACTTTGAACATCAACCACCAGATAAATTTCAATTTAGAGCAACTTAGAGAATCTTCTAGCGGCAACTTTTGCCCTGGTGAAAAACAGTCTGCCTGACTAACCTAACAATGAATCTAAGAACTTGCAGCATGCCACTTCATGCGCCTGACCTGCAATCACTCAACTCCTCAAAAACCAACCATCTGAAAGCTCACCCTCTACTCATCTCTCTCGTGTATTCTCCTCCAAACCCGCCACAGAACCACAACCGCACCCATCTGCATCTTCCATCTGAACCACTTATAAGACATTCTGTATGACTCTAATATCCAATCTCTTCACACATCATCTCACGAAATTGTCCCCAACCAGGGTCCTGTTCACCACAAGCCAGGGGCCATTATTGCCTGCTGGCCAGAACATGTACCCCTGATTGGCCAAACAGCTTCAAGCATTTCAACCCCGAGAAGACGCCACACCGTTGCCAGGCGATGGCGCTGAAGAAATACGCCACAGATCATTCCAGAATTTATGGCGTCAGACGCGTCAAACCCTTATATCCCCGTCGCGTCTAACCCATCATCGATGTGTATAGTGAGTGAACAACAAAACGACGACAACACAATTACAGTCCATCACTATGGTGAGTAGCGATACCTCCTTGTTAGGTTATAAAGTGAACTGATTACTGACTGAATTTTCAGCCACCAAAGCCCGGCAGGCGAACACGTGCCAAACTGACGCAATCAGCGTCTGAACCTTCACCTCCCCGTCACGGCCGCTCAGCCAAAAATGCGGTCGTGGCATCAACATTCGGATTACCAACAGAGTCCAACTCAGAACCCAGAACAAAAAAATCTGGACGTAAGGGGAAAATTGCCAAGGAACCATCCCCACAATCCGAATCGGAGCCTCCAGCACCTAAAAGACGAGGACGCCCACGGGGAGAGGTGGCAGAGGTATCGAAGGAGTCAGCTACAGAGTCAAGTGCTACTGGTTCGACACGGGTCCAGAAGGAGAAGGCAGCTGAGGTGGAAGCGGACGCAGATGAATTAGATGAGGGAGGATCAACAGTGGGGCCCACCAAAGAATGGAAGGGAGTTGATACACAAGATGAATCCACAGAGACCCCAACTATATCTGAGACCTCAAGACGAGGCAAGAAACGGAAAGATCCTATTATGGAACTCCAGGAAGCGTCCACTGGTCCCTCTACGAAGAAACGACAACGGCGAGCCCGTCAACAAGAGACTACGGCAGGGCCTGCAGTCGAGGAGGACCCTCAAGAGCGCACCCGCGAACTACCTGATGATGACATTGAAGACCCCTCCTTTGCTGCTGCTGCTACCTCAACAGCTCCAAAGCCCAAAAAGCGCAATCGCTCCTCAAATCAACCCCAAGGTCACCCCGGTGCTCCCCTATCACCTCCGCCCTCCTCACCACAACCCGGAACCAAAGCCCTCTCCGACTCTATTGCCGCCGAAATCCCCCATTTGGCACCAAAAGTCCAACATATCCCCCACGGCACGATCTCCTCCAAATGGACTCCTTTGGCCGCAGAGTCACGCACTGCCGTACAATCCCTCCTCCATCTCGCTGCCCAACCCGCCCTTTCTCGCACTGGCACCAGCGAAACCCGCCACCGTGCCAGTGCCCTTGCCGTCCGCGCTGTGTCAAAGCGTATTCTCAGTAAACTATCTCGGGGCCTCCCGTTCCCTGCAGCATCCCTCGGTAGTATACCCGTCCCCGGGAACCGTCGGCAAAAGCGAAAGGACTCCGACAATGGGCGGGCCGACGAGCTCGATTTTGAAAAGGTTGTTGCGGGCGTGCGGGCGGTAGAAGGGGAACTGGACAAATTACTACATTCGGTCGCGCTCCTAGAAAGAGAAAAAGCCAAACTTGAAAAGGAAATGGAAAGAGAGCATGAGGCAGTGGTCAAGCTAGAGGGCGCCGTGAAAAAAGAAGCAACTCTCTGGAAAGACTCTCTCAAAAAAGCCCACCCGCTCGTCCCCGAGATATCCCCCACTCTTGACCCCCGCCTCTCCAACTTCACTACCATCACCCCCTCACGGCTCCCCGGCGGCGCCTTCCGCCACCTATCATCCGACGTCTCCCCTGAGGATGACAAGGACGTGGAAGTTCGCGACTTGGCCAGGACGGTAGCGAGCCATATGGAGAGTATCAAGGGGAACATGGGGCAGATTGAGGGGGTAGTGCCGCAGATTGGGAAGACGAAGGGAGCGTTGCAGGCGGTTTTGGGGAAGGCTTTAGGGCAGGAAGTGTTGGAGAGGGTGTTTTTGGGGGTGTCGGAATGATTTTTTTTATATGGAGTTATGAATTTATAGGACAGGGACTTTGTATATTGGCGTTTACAAATGGGCAATGAGATTGGAGCTATTAGGAGTATTACTACAATGATTGGGTTTACAAGATTGTTTTATCTACATACAAACTTTACCAGACGACTTGACACACCAGCCAAACACTAGTATACTTACTTGCATACAATATTCATATTAAGTTTACTTGGAGTTACTATTACATTCACTACAGGAGAAAAAGCTTAAAAAAACAAGGAAATAAATTCAAACCTAGAGAAGTTCCCTCCTCCAAATAAAACGAACCCAATAATAAACAAAGGAAATATGAAACAAAATAAAGTCATTTTAACAAACAAGCCCAAATGCAGTCCTGTATTGTCATTCTAATTGCTAATATCCACAAAAGCTTCCCCTAATCTAATACTTCGCCATCAATGGAACATACCGCTTAGTGGGTAGTAGTACCGTTGAGGGGGAAGAGAGCACCGGTAGCGCGAGCAACACCAAAACCAGTGCCAGTAGCACGGAGAGAGGCAGGAAGGGAGGCAGTAGCGGTGACGTACTCAACCTCGCAGTCCTCATCCTCGTCATTGGCGGTGTCATCCTCAGTGGAAGAACCAGAGCCGGAGGAAGAACCGGAGCTAGAGCTGGAAGTGGCAGTGGCCTTGGCAGCTTCCTTGGTGGAGGTACCGGCGGTCTTGGTGGAAGAGGACTCAACCATCATAGTGACGTAAACGGTCTTGGCAGCCTCGGTGACAGTGGTGACGGAGCCACCAGAGCAGATGCATTCACCAGCGGAGTTAATTGCACCGGTAGAAGCAGCACCAGTGGTAGCAGCCTCAGCAACAGTGGTGGGGACAATGGTGGTCTTACCGGCCGAAGTGAGGGTAATGTAGTGAGTAGAGGTCTTGGTACCCTTGACGGTAGTGGTAGTGTCGTCACCAGAACCGGAGCCGGAGCCGGAGCCAGAACCAGTGCTGGAGTCAGAGCCAGAACCGGAAGAACCAGTAGGAGAAGACTTGGAGGTAGTCTTTCCAGTGGTAGTACCAGCAGTAGCAGTGGTCAGAGGAGCAGTAAGAGTGGTACCAGAGATACCGCCAGTCTTGGCGACCTCAATGATGGAGGTGGAGATCTTGCTGGCCTCGGAGACAGGGCACATGGTGGTAGAGTAGACAATAGTGTTGGTCTTGGTGACAACAGCCTGTTCGGAAGATGGGAGGGCAGCAATATCAGAGGAGCGAGCAGGGCAGTTGGTGACGGTAGCAGCGCAAGATAGAACAGTGTGGACTTCAGTAGTCATAACAGTCAGGATGGTCTGGCCAGCGGGAACCGAGGTGGTAGCGGGAGCCGAAGTGATAGCCTTAGTGCCGTTAACAGGAGAAGCGGAAGAGGTAGTCAGAGGAGCAGTCAGGGTAGTGCCGGAGATACCACCAGTCTGAACAGCCGACATGATGGAAGTAGAAATCTTCTCAGCCTCAGAAACGGGGCAGACGGTGGTAGAGTAAAGGACAGTGTTGGTGACGACAACGACAGCCTGCTGGGAGGAAGGCAAAGCAGCAATGTCAGAAGAGCGAGCGGGGCAGTTAGTGACGGTAGGAGCACAAGACAGGATAGTCTTAGTCTCGGTGGTCATAACACTGAGCGTGGTCTGGCCAGAGCCGTGACTAGCAGAGAAGGTGAAGTTACCGGTGGGGGTAACGGTAGAGATACCAGCAGAGGCGGAGACCTTGGAGGAGGTGACCTGCTTGGCAACGTCAGTGACGTTGGCAGACTTGCTCAGGGAAGCACCGGTACCAACGGGAGACTTGGAAGAGACGCCGGTGGAGAGAGCGGCCTTCTCGGTGGTGGTAGCGCCGGTCGACAGAGGGACGGACTTGGCGGGGGAGACACCAGTGGATAGGGGAACGGAAGCCGAAGACTTGCCAGTAGCCTTAGCAGAGGTAGTCTGAGCAGCAGTCAGAGTGGTACCGGAAACACCACCAGTCTTGGCAGCAGAGAGAATAGAGGTAGAGATCTTCTCGGCCTCAGTAACAGGGCAGACAGTAGTCGACAGCAAAACAGTGTTAGTGACGACAACAACCGACTGCTGAGTAGCAGGGAGAGAAGCAATCTCTTCACTACGGGCAGGGCAGTTGGTGATAGAGGCAGCACAAGAGGTAATGGTCTTGACCTCAGTGGTCAAGACGGTAAGAGTGGTGAGATCGCCAGAGGCAGCGGTGGTAGCACCGGTCGACAGAGGAGCCGAGGTGGTTATAACGCTAGAGGCGGCCAAAGAGGTAGAGGCAACGGCAGCAACAGACTCGGACGAGAGAACAGCCTTGGTGGAGGAGGTAGCAGACTCAACGGCAGAAGTAGAGGCATTGCCAAAGAGGTGGCCGTGGCGGCGGAAGTGGCGGCCCTGATACTTGGGAGTGGCAGAAGCCAAACCCGCCAGCAGAAGGGTAGTGACGGAGGCGACCTTCATGGTTGCGGTTGTGATGTGCGGAGCGTCAAGTGACAAATTCTATTCCTCGGTTGCAATAAAAGGGGACCCGGAAGTCAAGTGTGTGACTAACAGACAACGAAGCAGAGTAGTTGGATGCGAAGAGCTAGTGAGCTTTCTTGGGAGTTTGGTTTATCCCAGTGATCTGTAAGGATGAGGCTAATCGGTTGTATCGGAAGCGGCAGTGTAGGTGTCTATCCTAATGAGTCGGATGAGATCACACAAAAAGAAAAGCTCCAATAAAAAAAGATCAATAGGAAAAAGAAGAAAACGAAAAGGAGCGTCAAGCTACAGCAATTCAGTAATGAGAGACTTAGTTGGTGAAGTATGTAAATCTAGAGGAATTGATGTTTGGGGTTCTCGAGATGGAGAAGAATGCACACGGAGAGAAGAAAGAGAAGAGGAGAAACAAATGAGAGCGGCAGACACCGGAAGATATAAACACTGGCAACGGCTGCGGAGGCAACAGCGGATACAACGCAGACTGGCTCTACTATGGGACAGGTTCTGAGATGTGGGGGGCGTGTGTAAATGTTGTGGTCTGAGAGGTTATGGGGACAACATGCACACCCCGTCCTCTCTCTTCTTTTCATGAATAGTCATGATGCCTATCCATGTTCTTTGCCTTTCCACGTAAATAAAATACAGGGACAGACGAGAGTCTGTACAATTATTGGTCAGTCCAATACTTATCAGAAAATTTAGACCACCCCCCACCACAATCCAGGCGGCGGACAAGCTCGTATCGTTGCACCGAGCCAGTAGACTTGCATGCAAAGACGCCTGAGCAGAGAAGCGAGTGGTCATCGGAGCCATGATCAAACACTGGCGGATGGTCCCTGTTATCTCCAGAGGTCTCCAAAGGGGTGTGTAACTTGGCCATGAGACTGATGAATTCGCCCCAGTACGGGGCTTCGAAAGTGGAAGAGCCAGAGAGTGAGGGGTGTGTTTGAGAAGCGACGGAGGGCTGCACAGCTCTAGAGCCACGCCACTTGTTACAGAACATGGATTGGGAGTCTATGCATTCACAGAAAAAGCAACAGATGGAATCAAAATCATATTGATTTTCTTGATTTGGAGAGTCAAAGAAAGAGAAAAGGGCATCTAGAAAAGACGAAGTAACTTTGAGTATAGTGGTGATGTTGAAGGTTATTGATCAAACGGCATCATTCAAGCCATCACAATACAAAATATCAAGGGGGTTGCAAATTAAGAGCAGAATTTTCTCCGATGGTACTTTCCTGTACTGTTCATCCTCCCAATCTAGAAGATCATGAACTTAGAAACAACCTGCGTATTCTGTATCACAACCGCAAGTCTACGAGAAGTTGCCGAATATAGCTCATACAAATTCTTCTATTCAAGCATGGAAGGCACCACGCAACAACGCCTCTACAAGAAAAGAAAAATAATAAGAATCAATCCCAAAAATTACTCTTTGTTGGAATATGAACGCGGAGGCCATTGCGCGTACTCAGCGCTTGAGCTTTGCTTTTCTGTTCTTTTTTGGCATCAGCAATATAGCAAACTTGACCAAAGTAAGGTACAGCCCGTCTTGGCGGCTATTATTTTGAGTTCGTACAAAGCCATCTCGGATCTCTACAATGACAAAGCTCGGCAGCCTGTTCAAGATATTGAGCAAAAGCTATAAAAAAAATAAAAAAAGAACGAGTATGCGTATGCTTTTTTTGTGATGATCATGGAGCGTGGGCAAGATTCTATGAATCTTTTAGTTGATGGCGTTCGGTTAATTGACAAGGCCCACAGCAGCGGCTCCATTCATCTTTAGGCGCAGCGAAGAATCCTGTTTTGACATTTTGGGAAGATGATGGGCGCTTGTAGAAAATAGCGAGGATGACATCAGTTGAGCATGCGTCTTCAAAAGTCTAGACTATATGAACTGTATCTATCAAAAGAAAAGATACGGTAACCGGGTCCAGTGTTCTTCTGCATGTACTTACGTATATTTGTATGTACGTGTACGCAAAATAATGATGGATAATTCGGCGTGAATATTGGCATCCAGACTTTCTTGATGCTATCGCTTTCTGATTAGTTTGTAAAGTCTTTTGTGTGTACAGGGTGTCAGCGCCTGTTCTAAAAGGGATGGGCACTTATCTTAAAGCCATCCCTAGACACAAACTAAATATTATCAGAAGATAATCAGTCAACTCATAATAAGAGAAGAAGTAGATGGCCGGTGCTTAATATCCGCTCCTCACTCTAGTTGCTGGAATTCATCAAGTACGGGCGGCTGTTTGCCCCAACGATGATCTCCACCACTACCAAGACCAAGTTCATTTCACCCCATGATACTACACAAACTTCGAAGAGGGAAAAAAAAATTACACAAACACCTTCGGCAAACATTCAAACCCTCAATCTCATCTATATCGCTCAAAACCATCCATCACCCTGAGATAAACTTCCCCAGAGCAACTCAAAGACTCCCTAAAATATCAAAGTGACGACCGCCTTGTTACACCCTGTGATATCTAGCAGTACCACAAGGCTACATTCCTCGGTCATAGAATCAATATTTATTCTCGGGATTTCTGCGAGGGGCCGGGACCTTGGTAAACAAACTTCATTTGCAGTTCGTGAAGGCTTCCATGAATGACCCATGGGGAGTTTCATCGGCAGATGGCAATATGGTGATTATTGAGTAATGAACTGTCGGATGTCAGGATCTAGTTACTTATTTGAGTTGCCATACGAAGTCAGAAAAAAACGTTGTCTCAAAAACTAGAAAAAGTTTATGCTCAAAAGATCTCAGTAATACTCCAGTTAGGATTGATGCTGTGATGCAAACATGATCGTTTGACCACACCTTTAATTTTACCTGTGACTTATAGGGTTAATGAATATTAGGGTTACAGAGATCATCGATTCAGATCGCGTGTGGTGACCCTGCATCGACTGTTCTTCCAAATATTTGGAATCAATGGGTGGATGCAAGGCTGCTAAACTCAGTTTAGATCTGCATCAACATCTTCAACAACCAATATTTTGAATTTGACATTTAGTTCCTTACATGTAAACCTTCAATCCGGCGCTTCCAACAGCATCCAGATGTCCAACTCGTCGAACATGATGCCCTCAGCAATTTTATCTGGAGACCTTCCCAGCAAGTTGCCTCCTTCTTTTCCCTTTCTCTTACCGCTTGATTTGCCCTGTCTACTTGTAAAAAAAAAAACACCGAGTTCCATAGCTGCCTTCAGCTGTTAGATCCACGCCCCTAATTTCTCCACTAAATATGTACCTCCGTGACACCCCGTTTTGCCCAGAATCCACTAAACTTCAAACGGCGTGTACCAGTGTCTGGCAGTGGTTTTCCTTTTTGGGTTAGATCCAGGGGAAAGGATGGAGCTTCTGGTATTATGTAAGCTGAGTTAGTGGGCGAACCAGAAGCGGCAGATGTAGATACAGAGTTAGGTGGGAATTTGTGCGAAGTGTTGTTGTGCGAGATGAAGGAGGGCGAGTCTCATCTGGTTGGTGATTATGCAGTCAGCCTGATGACTACAGTCTTGGACTTTGTGAGACCATCTACAAAATTGCAAGATAACTGATCTGTAATCCTTGCCATCAGTGGTAATATCTATACCGACTTTCCTTTGCTTCTATATATCAAAGGTCCATCAAGTTCCAGAACCGTTCTGGCTTTAATAGTGGCCCCCGACAATCCACAAAATGTCAAACTCTCAAACCTTAACCATCTGTACTATTTTCAATCTGGCACTCTAACACGTCGATCACATCCGGGGCTCTAAAGAATTGAAACCCCACGATCTTCCCATCTAAACCATTGAAGTCCAACACACACATACATACATACACTCTACAAACAATCACATGGAATGCCACTCTCCGTCCAGTCCACCAGCTAAGAAGCCGGCCTAACAACAACACAACATAGCCCTCAGTCTCTATTTATTCTCCACTGCTCGTTTCGAATATATTCACCATAACGCCAAAGTCATGAGCTCGTTCCTGACTAAAAGCACCTAAATAAATTCCATATATTATCCCCCGCCATATTCAACGCCACTGTCCCGCCGCGACCATCACGAATAATCATGGCCGCTGCTGTATAGTTGACTGTTGATATATATCTCCATTTCCTGTCAAGAACAGACTGGTAATCACATTGAATGGCGAACCGTAAGCATGCACTTGATGACGGTAATAGACTGGTGATCCATCAGAGCTTTCTGGCTTAGCGACTGGCTTTCTTAGGCACGGGGCAAAAAAAAATAACGGCCTCACCACTCAACCGAGCCAGCCGAGGGCTCCGTCAACTCCGCCATCCCCTACCAAAAGCCCTAAATATTTACTAAACCTGAATTTGTCTTCTCACTGCGAGTGCACTTACCATCATTCATCCCACAGCACCCTCCGCCCTCAGACCCCCTTCGCACCTACCAACAGCACCTCGAGCCCCTTTTCCAGGCCATTATACCGACATTTTCCACTGTAACGTACCCCAAATGGACATTATATACCGTTACAGCATTTCATATCCCCACATGACAACTCGATTACTCTACGAGATGGTAATTTCCAGAGCAATGTTTATGTTGTGTTGGACGCTATGATTTTCCTTTTTTTTTTTTTCTGTGTTGTTTGTCTAGCTCCATCACTGGTGGCTAGGAGAGGCACATGGGCGAGACAAGGAAATGGGACGGTTGAGCGGGCTTCCCGTAGACATGCTGTGTTCAGGCTGAGACACACTCATTTGCGGCGAGCGACGGTTATATCCAGATTCATGCCAAATCCACAACCCCTAAACCCTGATTTAAGGGTTAGAATTTGGCAACATTGAGATCTCAAAGACATTTCTGGACAATCTTACAAGCTGTGGAGAAGATGTCATCCACACCGACTTAAACTTTAACATTGATTCTGCGCTACAGAGTCTACTGAGCTTCAGTGACTGGTACCGAATAACTAGTTCCCGATAGTCCCCCATCTTACCAAGCCGTCATCCGGTATCAAGCTTAACTCACCATTGTAACTCCTGAACCAAATCTGCCAACCACATATCGCTTTCTATTATGTAACCAATGTCACTTTTTATGTCCCAGTTACCGCCCAAGCCTCACTCACTATACACCCAAGTAACCCATATCATCAAAAGTTCCATCATGATTTTGTTCGTAGCTTCAACCAACCCCCTCACCAAATCACTGACCAGTTTCTCCTTGTTCGAAGATTCTTCCCTTCATCAAGTTCACCGACATCTATCATCATCCATCATGGCATCCACATGCCACCTCCTCACGAACATCAGACCAAATCTACCCGATCACCATCCCCACCATCACCATTCTAGCAACTCACTCGACATCCTTGTTTAACCGCCTCTCCAGACAACCCCATTTAGCTACGCTGCTTACGAAAAACAGGATGAACTAATAACCTTCCCCTATTACCCGTTACCCGTCAGCTGTGTGTCCTGTTTCTGTTTTCCGAAGCAGACGGTAAAAGTGGACGGTGTTTTGGCTGTTTACGGAGAGAGATCACCATAGTGAGGGGATAGACAAAACAAACTTCAAGCTTACTGGTTTCAGACGACTAGGGATTGGTTTATATAATTTGCTTTTTAGCTGCGTTTGTGAAGCGGGAGTTGGGCTGGATGGTCTGTCTGTGATATAACCCTATGTTGCCGATCCTAAAACAGTATCATGGGTTGATTTTTAGCGCAAGCCAAAATGTACAGAATATTTATTTCATATTCAAAACGATAACCAATAGATACTGTTGGATTGAATGATCAATGTTGAGGGATTCAACCCTACTTACGCATATATACATGTTTCATATCCACTAAACTTATATCATTGGAGCAACAAATTTTTGTACCTTGCATGTTCCTGTCCATCTTACCAACGTAATCTTCGTCAGAGAAACTCACATAACCAGCATTCTTTTTGCGACTTTAATTTCCCGTCTCACAAACAAAAGATCACTCTTATCATACTTAATAGAAAACTGCATCTCCGTTGCAGAATCTGATTTATCTCAAGTGGAGATGGAAGCTGTGGTTCGTGTATGCTGTCACACGAATGACGCCCGTAACCTATGCATGGAAACATCTGTGACTTCCGATGAGTCTTCTAGTGGCTGCATCACTAGCTACATCCACAACTGACCATATCTGCGGAACCAACTCACATACTCATGTCATCATCATGACTCCCAAAGACAAGCAACCTATCCAGTGTCTTGAGTATTACTCGTAGATGACGCTGCTTACCACGTCAGTATCTTTGGCAATCAAGCACAGAAAAGGTTTAGTGAACTAGCAAACATAAACTCCCACGTACGATGTGACTTTCGGGACGACGAACGCCGCCATTGATAAGATCGCTCTCTTGCTATAACACATAGACTCGCTAACCCTGATTACAATCGGCTTGTGAATGCGCCAGTTCATATACCTGGCGACGAGAAGAAGGCTATGCTGAATAGAATAGGGCACGGAAGTGGAACTTGCGACAGTGACAGCGTGGAAGGTCACAAAATACGTAAATATGTGTGTGTGGAGCAGGGGTGGCTATTGAGACCGGTCTGTTTAAGATTTGACCTATAGGTGCATGAATCTGACACCTTCTAAGCCTCAGTGTCGGACCATGGTTGTATGGAAATCAATTGGAATGGAATCTGTCAAGCTGTTAATGATTGGTCAAGTATACTAAGGGATGGTATAGACCCTGATTGGCTCTAGCTACGTCATATCTAAAACCAGGACCTCAAACTAAATCACGAGTGGATGACATTGTGGTCTCAGACATTGAATCTCGATTCAGGCCTCAACTTTAGACTAACTTTGACGCCGAATTATCTCAAGTCCAAGACCTCTCACCTAAACAAACATCCATAATTTCTCCGCACACCGTATCCGCCGATCCCTCATGCCCCTCATCGCGTCGTGACATTAATTGTTCCAGAACCTGGCCACACCTATGCAAACCCAATCCAAAAACAGCACAATTGCCGGGCTGTCTCTGCCGTCTAGAATAACCTGCTGTATAGCACCTAGGTGGACTTTTTCTGGAATACCTTTTTGCCGGTCGTTCATGATTGGTTGGGCAGTCTTCGAGTTCTCAATGACCTTAGACGTGACAAGTCAGGAATACGTAGCAGAGGAAACGTGATGTGCGACGAGGGCTATGTGTGGGGTTTATGCGGTAGCTGACTTGATGTTTCGGACATGCTGGATACATAGACACGGCTAGGGTTGTTGTAGGCCACAGATAAGTCGGAGGTGTTGGTTTATCGGATGGAGTCGAGCTGTTATCGGGTCGTAGGACATCCAGAAAAGTGGACCGGAAATATAGGGCCGAAGGATTTGACCTCTGACAAGACCGTATCGGAATTGCTACTGAGCCAGAAACCACAAAGTATTGAATAAAATCTAGCATTTACAAAAATTGTAATTGGATGACTATCCAACTGCATCTGGTCGCAGGATAAGTTCTCAGTAGTTTCCTCCAATTGATCAGTGCAACTGCCTTGTGATCTCGGCCTTCATCCCGTGGAAGGAACGGATCTTGAACGACAAGCATATCAGATCCCGTGGACCAATCATGATGTATACTAGAGTTATTGTAGGTGATGATATGGAAACTACTGTACAGTTCTTTGTTGACAATGTTAGTTCTTGCCTCGTCGGATCTGCCTGGTCAACTTCACAAGGCAGCCCGTCATGAGCGATTCTGTTGTCTCTCAACTCTTCTTCTTTCATCACTACATTGCATTAGATTGCTAGCATATGAGTTTTTATTGTGCCGCCTCCATCACTAAAACCCAAGATTTACCTTTCGGTCTTTTCAAGGTCTCTATTTATACTTATAACTTTTGTTACTCTTGTCCATATTTTGATTGACAGCTCTGGCATCAGTGACCATCATGTGTTTATCTGTTCTTTCTTGTCGTCATTTGGGTTTCTCTAAGAAGCGCCAAGGTAGCGTGATTAATCGTCCCATTGAGTTATCAACCCCGTTCGTCCATGAGAACGCTTCTGGGGCTCCGTTTTCCACCCCTCGCCAAGCTCCGTCTTTGCCGGCTCTTAACTTCCAGAACGACTCTCTCACTGCCGAGACTTCATCTGGTAACAATCTGTCCACTACTGAAGAGTCTTCCACGGTTCCGACAGTAGACGAGGGCAAACAGTTCGTCCTCCTTACCGCTTATGACATCATGAGAGTCCCTGTTCCGTGCCCCACCTGGACTCCACCGCATCCGGATATTCCATTGCCATCGATTGAACGTGACGAAGGACCAAGAAAAGTCCGGTCTCCCACTCCTATGCCTATCAGAAGGGCCACGAAGAGCCCCGTATCATCCATCTCCAGTCATTATCCGTTGCTTGAGCACAGTGTTCAGTTATCGGCCAGTCCGTCTCCGTCTACTACTCGCGGTCCGGACGGGGCTATTGTTGATAAGAACGGAGAGACCAGTCTCAAGCATGCCCAGAAGCCTGATCCTAGAAATGGGACAAACCCCGTCATCATAAAATCTGTTTCATCTGATGTCTCTCTCACTGGAAGTGAGAAGACTCAAACTTTGCTTGCCGCAAACCAACCCGCTTCGATCGTTTCCACCACGCGTGCTACGATTGCTACAGAAGACTGTCCCGATACCTTGAGTGAACAGAGTATCACTATAGACAAGAGACTCGCCCTGTGGCAGTGGAAAACTTCGGATTCCCAGGTTGAGGTCGTGGCTCTGCATGAGCCGTCGTACAGCGCCGCTACCCTGGAAGCCTAGCTTGCTTCACAGGGCTTCAAACACCCTGATGCTAAGATGACACGCATCGCTGTGTCGCACTTCGTGCAGTCGAGCGAACTCACCTCGGCTGATGCTGCCGAAGCCGGTCCTTCTCACGCTCGCGCTTCTTCGTCGTCCTCAACAGTAACTATCAAGCCCTTTCTTCCAGAATGGGTGAAGAACTACCGCCCTTCCTCCGAAGGCGTTTGGGAGCCGGTCATCAGCAGGATTGTGGCAGGTTGTGGTGTCCAGAATGTAGATGGTGATGGCCCCGCCGATCTGTATTTATCTTTCGGCCCTGATTCTCTGGACTTGAACCTCCATCGTTTTGATCTGCAGGTTGATGGCTGCGCCGACCAAGCTCCCGAAGGTGTGCGCAAACAAGTCCTTCAAGGTGAAGATTGGCCGAAGACCTTGACTCGGCTTATCAAGCAGAAGTCCAACCAGCTTCTGTCTGTTCGGTCTGAACAGAAGTCTGCCGGTATAGGCTCGATTCATTCTTCATCTGGCTCTGGGTTACCAAAACTGGTCAACACCAATGCTCTAGTGGTTGGAGAGGCATCAACCGCCATGTCTACTGCCGTCGCTCCCGCTCGTATGGTTTCTCCATCCTGCACGGCTGCCAACACCTTCAGCAATGTAATGCTGACTCCAACCCAACAAGCTGCTGAAGAGGTCAAACAAGAAAAGGACTTGATTGGTCCCTCCGATTACGAGATGAAAGGGATGTTTCCAATGGGGTTCACCCAAGCCATCATCCAGAGATCGATTGGCCGCCTTGTCTCCTCCGGCTACCCCGACAGGACTACATTAGAATCCTACCGCTGCACTGTTCCAGGTGGGTTTGGCTCTGATGAGAGTTTATTGGCTGTACCGTCCGCTTCTTCTCCAACTTCAGAGACCCAGCCAACCCATGGTGAGGTTTCCACAGCTAATGGTTCTTCAGCCACTCCCAGTTCGGAGGGTGACCAACAACACGATCAGCCTGGGGCTCAGACTCCTCCCAATGGAGTTGTCGGTCCAGTGGCCCCGCAGAACTCTCCATCTATCGGTGTCAACGTCCCCCAGGAGCACTCGTGAAGGTTTCCCTGGCCAGACAGGATCGATTTTCAGTCAGTAGTGACTGTTTTCTGGATCTATCTGGCGATGATACTGAGATTGTTTGGCTGGGATTTCGTCCGAAGAAGACGGCAAATTAATGGTTGAATGATGTGTTTGCCGTGGGTGTGCATCGGTGGTTTGTTGATGTGATTTGTTACGTTATTATGACAAAGTGTCTTGGTTCTTGAGGCGGAGGTTAGAATATGTTGTTAAAAAGTTTGTCATATCAATTATTTCATGTTATACCTGAGTTCTTCGTTTTCGTTTAGTTCATTGGTTAGCTTCCTATCTGACATTGAATTATCTGACCTGTAAATTTCGGCATTCTCAAAGTGAACATGTCCCAATTTTGTACACTGAAAATTACTGTTTGAGGTGAACTTGTGCAATAAATTACTGGATATCTCGTGATTAAAAGCCAAAGCACTATACCCACCCTACTCCCTTACTTCTATATGCCTAAATATACAACACCACATTACTTTTCCAAGTTGATACTCTTCCCAAACCGCGCATACAACTGTACTTTCAACTCTGACATCTCGTCCCTCAGTGTTGAAAGCTTCTCCTCCAAATCACTCACCCCCTGCTCCACCTTCGCCGTCTCCTCTGTCAACATCTCCTGTGCCTTCTCGAGTGGCAGGTGAAAGTAGGCATCACCAATCTTGTATGGTACGGGGGTATCTTCATCGGCGAGTTCGAGTTCGGTGGAGAGGTCGTCAAGGTCTTCTTTTTCTTTCTGGAGAAGATGTGTTAGATTATGCATGCGATATTGGTTTGTGTGGAATGGTATAGAATGGGAAAAGAAGGGAAAATAGATAAACGTACGTTCTTAGCGGCGAGGGAGGCTTCGAGGATGGTTTCACGTTGGTTGAGGCGGGAGAAGCGGTTGATGCGATCTTGGTCTTCACGGCGGACCTCGATTTCGTCGCCGACGGCAGCTTCGTCTTCTTTGGAGAGCTGGAAAAAGTGGTGAGATGACAGGTTAGTGGTTGTCTAATAAAAGCAAGGCTGGGAACAAATAATTGGAGCTTACCATTCGTCTAGAGATCATTTTGGTGGTGTTATGGCTGGACTAATGGTGTAGTCGTAATGGCTGAGTATCGTTGTTTGATACACTGAGAGGAGCGACGATGGTGGGGCATGGAGGGGTGCTTCTTGGGGGCTGAAGTTAGGGTTACTGTCATAAATTTGGAGGTTGTCAATTGACAGGGGTGTCGCGGTCGGCGCGTAGGGGTCAACAAGATGACTGACGTCAATGATTAGAATTTGATATCAATTGATATCATTACGTTGTCTTCTTTACTACACTCCCGATTACTTGTCTTTCGGTCGTGCTGTTTTCTATCAATTACGTGAATTATGGCGCCTAGTGCGAAGCTTTATCCGCGGGCGAAGGTGAAGAAGATTATCAAGGCGCATTCAAACTGCAACTTGGGCAAGAATGCTGACGTTCTGGTGAGTTGAAAGAATTTGCGGTTGCCAGGCTACTTCAATATACTGACGGAATGTCTAGATCTTTCTCGATTATATGATGTTCATAGAAAAGTAGGTTCATAATTGCTTTTGAGGTTGTAGGGGGTGTTATTCAAGAATTAACGTGTTTTAGACTTGTCAAGGAAGCATCGATTGAGACGAAGAAGAAGGGTGAAAAGCATTTGACACCGGCTACCGTGAACAAGGTCGTTGCAGTAAGTATGAAGGTTCATATATCAGCGTATTCAGCCTCTAACCTCCGATAGGACTCATTGCTCAAATTTAAGGCCTGACATCTCGTAGTTTGATATTATACTGGTAAATCAGATGGAAACGCATCATGAAGAAGCATCTCATTGGGTTGGTACTGAATTCACTCTGAGTACTGGACTCGGGATCAAATACCCCGTTCAACCGGTAGACAGAACATTGTTCGTCCTGTCATGTACACGATGTCTGGTATCTGGATAACAGCACAGGGATCAGTCGCAGCTGTTAAGCTTCAAATGATATAGATAAAGTACAACTGAGTCATGTAGGTATTTAGTGATATCACAACCACCAAATTAATTGAGTACGAATGAGGGATATCACGACTTTTGTAAATGAGGATGCTATAATTCACTCTTGTTCTTTCATCAGGTTAGGTTATTGCCCTGTATATTGAATTTCCTATTGTGATGCTATTTCGAACAGATTCTAGAATCCATATAAAAATGGGGACTTGAACCCAAAAAGGAAAGGAATTGAGAACGTCCAAGTAAGGGGTCACGCAAAGAGGCCGTTTCGCTGTCAATCACCACTTGCAGTAGTAAAACTTCAAGGGGAAGAGTAATTCTCGGGAGGCCCGTTCATTTTGTGGTAAGTCTGCGAGTAAAAAGCTCCAGATGATAGAAATCATGGCTTGTCAAGCATGTGTTACCTCACCATGTCTATGTTCAGGTGGAAAGTCATTAGGGTTGCATATAACCTCTGCCATTAACACCCACTAAGGTGTGGAGAAAACAGGGGCCGCTCCGCCTAAACGTACCTAAACCAGAGGAGCTCGGGACCACAATGCACTTTCAAGGATACAAACTAACTCAAACGGGTAGTTTTGCATTGTGAGCTGGCCGGCAGGAGGTCCGTTGGTTGGCTGCAGCTCTTTTGTTTGTAAAAGTTATTGTATTCTAATACAAGATCCCCTTATTTAATATGAAACTATAATTTGAGTCCCTTTGTTTTCCTGTCCCTAACAAGCTATTTATTATTTTCTTTCTGCTTTAAGTCAATTTAGATACACATTTCTCAATTCTGCACTTTCTCAGCCTCGCACCCCGCTATGATAAACTAGGAAATTACCGGCTAACACCATTTCACCATCCCACCTTCGTCAGCTCCTGCCACAACCGCCAATCCACCGATTGCTACACCAGACGTACTTAGGTTTCCCCTCTACCGATTCAATTAACCTTCTCTCTTCCACTTTACTGTCTGTTCACTTGCAACTCAAATTCATCTTGAATACTCACTAGACAAGTCTATTCTTTTGATTTTCTTGTCTTGTTATCCCGGACATCTATTCTATTTCCACACTTTGAACATATACACCCACACACAACCGCTATGACTGTGTCGTCTGCCCAGCCCAAGGTGGCCAAGAATGCGGCGAAGGCCATCATTCGCACTGACTCTCCTGCCCCCTCTACCTCTGTAGCTGCTGATCCTACTCAGGATGACGGTTCATTGGAGAGTTATGAGCATTCTATCTTCAAGGAGCTTTACAAGTAGGTTACCCATGACTTGGTTAATTGGTCGTACCATGCGGAAACCAGTGCAAATTACATGATACTAATTAAGCTGCTTTTTTTGTTCTACCAGGAACATCCGCAATATCAACAAGAAGATTGTATGTTTTCTCAACCTATTTCCAGACTCCACCAAATAGTATACTGACTTTGACTCTCTAGTCTAATGCCCACAAAGCGGAATCTCTCGTCAACGAAAACCTCAATAAGTCCCTTGACGATCTCGTCACTGCCCGTATTATCAACAAAGATCAGAAGGAGCAGGTCCTGAAGCTTCCCGCCCAAAGAAAACAACTTGCTCAATATGAGGAGCAGGTTGCCACTGCGAAGAAGCTCGTTAGTGACTACCGCGAGCGCGCTCTTGCCGACAAGTATAAGCTCAAGGAGGAGCTTTTGAATGAGTCTTACAAGGCTAAGGATGAGGCTGTTGCCGAGGCTGCAGCCAAGTTTGAGGAGGAGAAGCGCGTGGCTGTCCACGACGCTTTATTGGCCATTGCTCAGTTCCTGCGTTTAGCTGCTGCTCGCCGCGCTGAAGAGGCCGACCAGAACCTTGATGAAAACAAAGCCCTTGAGGGTGTTCTTCTCCAAGTCTACAGTGGCGATGAAGCTGCTGTTGCTACCATGCAGAAGATTGTTGATGGTTCTGAGGAGACTACCATTTCTACCTCTGGCGAGACTCTCTCTACTACTTGTAAGTTGACGGGTGACATTAAACAAAGAAAGATTTGTGTATTAATATAATGTTCTCTGATAGATGCCCAAGTTAAGGCTGCTGCTGCTGCTTACCGCTTCCCTACTGAGGTTGTTGAGACTACCGAGGAGGCTGATGCTACCCCTGTAGAGCCCGCTTCCGAGGCTCTTGAGGTTCCTATCGAGGGTGAGCCTACTCTAGAAGCTGCCTCTGCTGCTGAGGTACCTACCACGGCTGCTGATGAAACGGCGGCTTCCCAGGACTGGGTTAAGGTCAACGCTGAAGATGCCCAGCCAACGCCTGTCGTCGAGAAAGCCGAGCCTGTTGTGGAGGCTGCTCAGGAGCTGCCTCCTGCAGGCCCTACAGAAATTCCTAAAGTTCCCTTGGAAGAAGCGGTGCCTGCTGCGCCTACTCCCAAGGTCGCGCCCAAGGCGTACAATCACGAGAAGAAGGCTTGGAACACTCCCGCAAGCAACCCTCCTGCTGAGTCTCCTGACGGTTTCCACCAGGTTCAGCGCAAGAGCTTTGGCCGTGGCGACTCTTTTCGTGGCCGTGGTCGTGGTGGTGGTGAATGGCGTGGTCGTGGTGCTTACCGTGGTAGTAACGGTGGTGGCCGCGGCCGTGGCGGTTTCTCTCGTGGTGGTGGCCGAGGTGGTACTCAACAGGGTCGCCAAAACCACGAGTAAAGTCTCTCGCATTCATACTACTTCGGCGGCCTTCGTTAAGTCTAAACTTGATGGCCGCCTGCTCACATGATTGACAGTATCATGGGATGAGCGATTAGTGAAAACTAAAGTAACTCTTCTTCATCTACTTTTATTTTTCAAGCTTTGTTTTGTTACTATTACATCATTATTTATTCTCTACCACTACTCGATACTTTTGACATATTCTGTCTTTTCTTTTTTTGTTTCTTCATTTGGTTCCTATGGGGCGCATAAGTTATCATCCTTTTGTTCTGCGGAACATATTAGTTTCTTTTTTCCCTTTTCTTTTTTTTTTTTCATGGTTTATATCCTCATGGAAAGGTTTTTTGGACGGACGCATCTCGGCGTGGTTTCGGTTTTGCTATAGCGAGCGTCTTTTCTCTTGCTTTTGCTTCGGCTCCTGTTTGTTTTACATGCATGGGGTACTTGCTGGTTATATTGGACTGGCTTGTATCTACTAATGGCTGATGTCACTCACATGGTAGCAAGCGTTATACCTGTCATGATCTGGTGTCACATGGTTTTGGAGGGAGGTTCTAATGTTAGAATCTCGGGATGGGTATCCACCTAAATGTAGTTACTGTTCTGAGTTGTTTTTTTTTCTTGCTCGTCGACTGCCAGTGCCAGATAGGAGAAATGATTTCGTTGTATCTTGATATTGGTGCGGCACATGTTTTCGAATCAGGATGTGGTATATACGGTTCTGAGCTTAGGCGTGTTATCGAATAAATTACCGAAGCCCATCTTCGGTGTTGACGAGACAAATATTATTAAGTGATATGGTGTGTGTGTGTGTGTGTGTGTGTGCGCGAGTATGTATACATGATACTTAAACAAGTTGGAGACTAATTTCTGTTACACAAAATATACAAATTGGAAGGAACAGTCAGGTAGACTTGGCTAGCTTAAATCAAGGTCATGTGTTACCCGAAGCGGTATAATATCACGTGCTCAAACAATGACGAGGAAATAAAAAGTCTATAAATTCTATACAAGACAATAGATGCAAAAGGATAAAATGACGGTTGACTATAGTTACATGTGCTTTTTTCGCTCCAGCAAATTGCCAGAATTGAACAATTCGCATTTGATCCGCGTTGGATCCACCCCTCTCATCACCAAGACTTCCCTGACGTCTACCATGAATTCCTCGGGGCCGCAGATAAAGTACTCGGTGCTCCCGTGCTTGATGTGCAGTTCGACGTCTGTTACCCTCATCAGATCGACGCGACTGGAAAAGTTGTAGTCGAGCCCGGGCATGTCGCCAATCGCAGGATTCGTGTTGAAGATGACGGAGTGGAAGTTACTCCGCAGATGCGCCACGCTGCGGATGTAGATGTCGAAGGCGGCGTCTCCGCGCGAGCCGTGGATCCACGTTATCGGGCGGTTCGTGGGCCCCGTGGAGGTACTTGACGCGGGCGTCGAGGCCTCGTCTAGGCTCTCGTTGTCACTGGTGGCAATGGGGCTTTCGGGGCACGAGTGGTTACGGCTGCGCGTGCCGTTGCTGGATGTGGGTGCGGAGAGATTGAGGGCATTTGCTGCGGGGCCGGCGACGCCAGTGACGAGCGGGGTGGAGGGGGTGGGAGCGCCGGCGGTATTTGAGGAGCCGGCGCGGGAGGTGGGGACGTAGGAAAGAGTGGCATTGAGGATACTCATCATGGGGGCGACGCCGACGCCGGCAGAGATGAGGACGAGGGGGACGGTGGTGCCGACGTTTTCGGCAGCGACATCGAGGAAGAATTCGCCGGCGGGGTGGCTGAGTTTGACTTTGTCGCCGACGTTGTAGTGGTCAAGGAGCTGGGTGCTGACGATACCGGGGCCGGTCTTGGGGTCCCGTTCGCGCTTGAGGGTGATGCGGTAGTAGTCTGGGCGGGGCTTTTCACTGAGAGAGTACTGTCTTGTTTGCACAGTGGCTGGGGCTGTGTCAGTGGCGGGGATGGGGATCTGAAGGGAGACGTATTGGCCGGGGAGGAAGGTGGGGAGGGGTAGCTGGCCGTCGGTGGGGACGAGGTAGAAGGAGAAGACGTCTGGGGTGCGGGTTTCCTGGACTTTGCGGGTGATTTTGAAGGAGCGGAAGCCCTGCCACTGGCCAAAGGAGTTGTAAAGTTGCTCTTCGCGGCCTGAGAGCATGCGAGCGAGGATGCGGTAAGCGACTTTCCAGGCAGCCTCGACCTCGGGGGTGAAGACGGGGGGCCCAAGGACAGCGGCGAAGGCCTGAATGAGGTATTTGCCGACGATGTCGTAGTCTTTGGGCTGGATGTTGAGCGAGGCGTGTTTTTGGCAGACGCGTTCGAGGACGGGGGTGAGTTCAGAGATGCGGTTGATGTGTTCGGCGTAGGCGAGGATGAGATGGGTGAGGGCGCGGGGCTGACGGCCGGTGGCTTGGTTGGCGGTGTTGAAGATGGAGGAGAGGTCGGGGTGGGCGGAGAGCATGGTGCGGTAGAAAATAGTGGTGATGAGGTCGCCGTGGGAGCGGAGGAGGGGGATTGTCTGTTTGACCAGAGTGGCTTGGGCGGGGACGAGATACATGGTGAGAAGCCGGCCACCGGGGAAAGGGAAGCGGACGAAGAAGAAAATAGAAAAGAAATTGAGAGAGTGTGTGAAATGAGCTGAGATTGATGATTCAGGTCAATCCCGCAGATGGACAAGGCGAGTATTTATATGAAGAGAGAGAAAGAAAGAGTCCCTATGACAGAGTTTGCGACGGGGTTTCCAGAAACGTATAAGTGGTGTGTTTCGCAGAGACAGGGCCCCCGGATTTCATTGTTCTCAATGACATCCCGAACACACTCAGCCCCACTAACTTGATGTTTCCGTTGTTATCAGGAAACATATATTTCATGTCATGGGCAAAGAAGACACTATGACTTCAGCAGGTGACGTCTCCGTTTACGCATCAGCTTACCTGCCGCAAACCACTACCGTAGCATCGAGATATGTGTACATACACACCTGCGTATGGATACACAGCCAACAAAAGCCATGACCCGGCCGTCTCGACACATGACCGGCGCACCGCATCCAGTATGATCTGGATAGAGTTCCTTCACTAGCCTCGCTACCACTAACTGACCAGCCGTTTAATATTTTGGCTTGATCCTGTTATCTGTAATAATTGCTTTTTTATTCTTAAGTCTAAGTTCTATCAACCTTTTTCCTTTCCGATCCTAAACATATCCTTCAGTAGTTCTCAGTGATTGGGAAGGAGCTGACATTTTCCAGTTGCATCATCAACCTTATCATCATATATCAACCCTTGTCATAACCCTTAAATCGCGTGATAGATTCTGGTGTAGAGATGGGGTGGGGGAAGATGGATGGATCAGGTTAGTTCGGCGCCATAATTGTTGGCTGGTAAGAGAACATCGCTGTGATGGATAAAGAACGGTGATAACATGATTTTTTTTTTTTTGCTTTGGGATGTGAGCGGTGAGACAAGTGCGGTGGGCATGACGAGGATTTAGTATGAGTAGGGCGACGGATGAATAGGGTTACGTTCCGGAATTGTGCCATCTGCTGCTTACTTGCTTAATTGGGCCAGCTGTTGGAAAAATGGGGTGTTTGATATATCTGCCACGCATGTGCCTACTGAACCAGAGTTTTTTTTGTCTGGCTGTATTTTGGCAAGAAGTAAAAATTTTTATTGAGGTTGATAGAAATTACTTGAGTTGGGCATACTAGGGTTGTATTTTCCACCCTCGGACTCAGCTCCGGAACTACCGTGAAGATTGAATACCTTTTAAGACACTAACATGAAAAAAAAAGGACACACATGCATATGACACATGTGTCCTCGGAATTCTTCAAGCCGACGTCAATGGTAGGCTGATGGCAAATCTTCCTCTTTCCCATTTTTCTCTCTTTCCCATTTTTCTCTCTTTCCCTCTTTCTCTCCTTCGCTCTCCCCATAAAATCGAAAATCACGCTAGTCCGTCCAAACACGAACTGGAGATGCCGATACCACCCACTATCACCATCACACAGCCCAATGTCACAATCATAATGCTAATGCCCATGGCCACAATGTATATAAGACTCTATTATACATGTATTCTTATTTACAAATGGTCCCTGGCAGATATCTAGTCGTCATGATCCTGGAGGGAAAATCCCCGTCAGAACTTAATGCTAAACTTGTTCTGAGAGAGTTGGTTGCTTGAATGGTTGAATAATGGGTATGGACGTGTGCAGGACTTGGCCCTTGCTTCCAAATGGTGCGATTTAGGCACAAAAAGGGGCGACCGCTAAGTTCTGGAATGCACGCATCAGTCAGTTGGCGGACCGGGGATGGCGAGTTCATGAGTGAGAATCGAATGGGTTATATAGAGCCTTGAGTTATTTACAAAGGCTTTTTACCCGTCACTGTGATTTGCTGTTGATTGGATGAGTGGGGGAGGGGTGTTTTAGTTGATTATCTTGTTTTGTTACAGATATGAATCTTTTGATTGATAATTGAGCCGAGAGAGAGATAGAGAGAGAGACTGGAGGGATGCAATCCTGGTCAGAAGGAGTTCGTCGGCCTTTGGGGCCGGACGGAAGGAAGGAAAGGAGGAAGAGGTCCTCAGACCATGTCATCGTACGTTTGCTTTCTCAATCCTGGAGAAACAAGACTCACCGGTTGGGCAAAAAAAGGTTGGAAAATATGGATTGATGTTCTAGAGAAGCAACATCCACTTAGACCTATTTGAGGCATATTATTCAGAGTTCCTGATATTGTCTCGAGAAATGCGAGCGACATAAGAGATTATCAAATTAGTCCCTAGGCATCTCTTAGCGAGGGTACGGGGTTTATAACCCTAATATTCAAGTTTTTCGTACATCCAAATCAACTCCACTCCAAGTGATCTGCCATTATTTACTTCTGGAACCTCAGAACCAATGACATCAAGCAGAAATAACAATAATTACAAATAATTTGCATAGGTACTTGGGCTCAATCAGACCTATCAGGATGTATCAAAGACAATTGGGAACATCTCGTCACAATGTAACAATACATGAGCATGGATTTCTCAAGAGCTGACAGACCAAGGTTCAAAAATGAAACCTACCAGTATGCATCATGATCAGTTTAAAACAGAACATAGTAATATTCTTTATGATTACATTTAGGACTGTATCTCACAGTGATGGAATGACTCTTTAAAAGTAGTTGGATTTACTAATTAGTTGCGATATGCGGTTTATGTTACACAAACGTTATTCATCTAATATATAATAGGGTTAAAATAGAAACCATCAAGGGTTATACAGGACAGGTTGAAACATCGAAGATGTGATGTCTCCTTTATTGTTTAGCTCAACACAATGATCACTTAGCACCAAAATTCAACAATTTCTAGTCTCATAATCAAACCATCCAACAAGTCTTCTTCCTGGCTAAATGTCTGATTGTTTCAACCTATAGGCATACTGGTCTATCTTGCAACACAATCCATTACCACCACATCTCAAGATAATCGAACCATGACATTAATGAGTGTCGGCCTCCTTGCCGTCATCAAGTCACAATGGTTTCCACCCACATATAGCAATTGGACCCTCATCAAGACTGTCTTCGGCATAGCCTACCCAGTAGTAAGTCTTACCACCTGCACAGATCATAAGCATATCATCTTTTCTAATAAAAGTCTAGATGGGCACCCTTCAGTTCGTCATCAGCTGGTATGGCATGGGGAAAACCAGCGTCAAAAGCATTTTCAACATCCCGGGACGAATTGCCTGGTTTACAATGGAGATCCCTGGATTTCTCTCATTATTGTACACAATGGCCACTCTACCAGACCGCCTCGGTCTTCGCCTCGAGGACATCCCCTGGCAAAACAAGGTCCTTGCCGGCCTCTTCGTACGTATATTAGCCTCCTTCTCCTCTGTAACTGAACATCTTCACTAACACTTGCCCCACCACAGACCATCCACTATCTCTACCGCGCTGTCCTCTTCCCCTTCCTGCAACCCAGCATGTCCCCGATCCACCTCCTGATCTGGTTTAACGCTGTCGCCTTCCAACTCTGCAACGGCCTTTCCATCGGCAGCTGGCTCTTCGGCTACGGCCCTGTATCATCATCTGACTGGTTGTCCAGTTCATTGAGAACCCTCCAATTCACCCTCGGCATTGCCATTTTCTACATTGGCCTCATGGGCAACTTCTACCACGACGAGGAACTCCGTGAGATCCGCCGGGCCGAGAAGAGACGGCGCCAGCGGATTGCTGAGGGGGCGTATGGCGGGGAGAAGAAAGAAGTGGTTAGAGTGGAGAAGCATTATCGGGTGCCGCAGGCGATGTTGTTTAAATGGATTTTATATCCGCATTATCTTTGCGAGTGGGTGGAGTGGTTTGGGTTTTGGATGGCGGCGGGGTGGGGGTGTGCGCCAGCGAGGATCTTTTTGGTGAATGAGGTTTTTGCCATGTTTCCGAGGGCGTATAATGGGAGGAGGTGGTATGAGAACATGTTTGGGAAGGATAAGATTCGGAAGAAGTGGACCATTATTCCCGGACTATGCTGAGGTCCTGGGATGTTATGGTCGATACTGCTTTATAGATGTATATGATGTTTTTATTGTTAGGTTTAGAAAATAGCACAATGAATTTACGTAGCGTGTGTGGTTAACGTATCTCGTCGGGTATCGGGCCGTGCCATTTGCCGTGTCCTTTCCAGGAACGGCAAAATTCTGCGCATCGTTTGCTCAAGCCTCTAATTTTGCTGATGATCTTCAGCTTCGTGTAACATTGAGGTTGATGATGTAGGTTCACATTTTCACATATCCGAGCCGTTTAGTGAGTATCTCTGGTTGATCGGAATCACGCTGGTCATGATAATGTATGTACTTGAAGAAATCTAATTATGAACCTGTGGTGTTCAACTTTTGGTTCTAATGGGATTTTTATGTAGGCTTTCTATCTGCAGTTAAAAACAATACAGTTTGTAAAATTGGATGACAGGAAATCACGGTGATAGAAAGACGAAACAAATCACAAGGATATATCCGCACATGGGTGCCGATAAACCGGCAAGCCACGCGGTGAAGATTTTAACAGAGCACTAGGGACAACGGCCATTGCACACTCATCGGTCAATATATGAGCCCGTGGTGTGTATTTACCTCAGTATGTTATGGATACGCGGGGTACTGAAATAGTAAGTGTATGGTGGTCAAGATAACAAAGGAGAGACCATGATAATGGCAATACCATATGTTTGATACTTGATCTCATTGCTGGATAACTTCTCTCAGCAATGGAAACTCGTGGGCTGAGAGACATGGGCGGGACAGGACAAGACATGTGTGTTGGCTATTGCAACTGTTGCGGCGTAATGGCGAGATAAGGCCCTGTGTGCTAATGGAAAAACAAAAGAAAGCAGACGAGTCAAGAGGGAATGCAAGAAAAAAAAAAAATTCGTACTCTTGAGCCCAACAAAATATAGTTTCTCAGTACTCTGACCTTTGGCTGCTATTACTAGATAGAAAGAACTTTGGGGCTTTGTCTGAGCTTTCTATATTGGCTTCTGATGGCTGTCAATATCACATAAATTGTTTCCGTATTTCATATTCTAGGTGGTTTTATAGTGCTGGAGATATTGCTATTATGTTTGAAGAAGGTATACTGGTGGCCAGGTATAGTATTGCTGTAGTCTTGTGGGTCTGAATGAAAAATTATTGAAGGGTAATAGTGGGTGATTGTAGTTCCGAGTTACATTATTAATCTTGTGGCCATGCTACGAACTACTTCTGCACTCCATATCTTGTACTCTAGGAACAAACTTTTCTATCTAACATGGAACTATGATTAAGTCGTCTGTGATGTACATGTATCATGGCAGACAGCACGACCCACGATAATATATGGACTACTGTCATCCATCCACATCTCTGACTATCCAAAATCACTCATCATAATCATTACAGAGACCTCCAAAGCACAAAGACACCATTCCCCACCAAAATAACCTCCGTCATCATCGTCGGCACTAGCCCCACCGGCCTCCTTCTCTCCATCCCCCTCTCTTGCCATTCCATCCCTGTCACCCTCCTCGAAGCTTCCCATACCCTCGACTTCCAGCCGCGTGCCGTCGTCTACGATAGCCCCGACATCCCAGATCTCGCCCATGCCAGTATCATCGACCGCATCCGTACCCAGGGCATCTCTCTCCACAACATGTCATGGCATCTCCCGGGGACCCACGAGGCCATTGCTGAGTTAGGCTGCGACATGATGGCGGATGTTGAGGAGCAGGATCTGTGGGTGGCGTGTCTGGAGTTGGATGAGTTGGATGGATTGATGGCGGAGCGCTACCTTCTCCACCCACTTCCCCACTGACGGGCTCGTCGGCGAAGAGGATGTCGCCGCTCTCCGGGAGTCCCCTGAACTTTGTGCGCGGGTTGTCGACGAATTGGAGAGGTTGAAGGCGGAGCTTGGCGTGAGGGAGCGCGTGATGGTTCCGACGGAGGCAGGGGAGATTTGCCGGGTGTTAGATATTTGTGGGAAGGGGACGCCGAAAGGGGGGAAGGGAAAGAGGGCGTGGATTTTCAACCCGATTGATGGCACGCAGGCTTTCGTTAGCGGTCATTTGTACGCTGTGAATATCGGCCTCGTTGAGAACGGCAAACAACTGTTCGGTGCCGTTGTCATCCTGTTGCTCCCCTGGGACACCGTGGGCCCCATCAAGGATGCCTCTGTTAGCACCACCGGTTCCTTATTCTCCGCCGCCGTCGACTGCGGATCATACATTGAGCCCCTTGTGCCCACTGGGGCTCCCGCCCGCCGTCTGCAAAAGGCATCCACGCCCGACACTCCCGTGATGCTCGTCGGCTGCTCGACAATGATAAAATCCTTGTACAACGACCTCCACCAGTTCGTTGCCGCCCGGCTGTCCACTGCGTTCCCGGGCTCCGATTTGATCTTGTGGGTGGTCCGGTACTGTGCGTTGGTGATGGGCCCGGATAATGCGTCGATTTGGGTGTATCTCAAGCTGGAGAGGCGGAGTCCATTCAACCTTATTCCGTACTGTGGCGGAGTACTCTTTATCTTGAAGACAATTTGTCTTAAAAAGCTGAGTGATGGCACATGTTGTCAGCCAATGGCAATCAGCCGTATGGCTGGGCCTCACAGCCTGCTGCTCTTTCCTGCTGCAGCAAGTATCGGCGACATATTTTTGCAGTTTCTTATTTGAGGCTTTTTACCCCTCATTTGGGCCGCATGAAGATTGAACTAGAAAAACTCTTTTTCAAGCTTTGAATTTGTCCTTTTTTTTGCAATACAATTTCATGAACTGAACTCTGTTTACTCTGATTCAACATACACAATTT